>JADRCD010215249.1:0-34027 GCA_019843815.1 Montemys delectorum
ACCTGGTATCTGTCTAGAAAAATGTTCATTTCATCCAGGTTTTCCAGTTTTCTTGAGTATAGGCTTTTGTAGTATAATCTGATGATTTACTTTAATTTCCTCAGTTTCTGTTGTTATATCTTCCTTTTCATTTCTGATTTTGTTAATTTGGATACTGTCTCTGTGTCCTCTGATTAGTCTGGCTATGGGTTTATCTATCTTGTTGATTTTTCTCAAAGAACCAGTTCCTAGTTTTGTTGATTCTTTGTATAGTTCTTTTTATTTTGACTTGGTTGATTTCAACCCTGAGTTTGATTATTCCCTGCAGTCTACTTGTCTTGGGTGTATTTGTTTCTAGAGCTTTCAGGTGGCTGTCAAGCTACTAGTATACACTCTCTCCAGTTTCTTTTTGGAGGCACTCAATACTATGAATTTTCCTCTTAGCACTGCTTTTATTGTGTCCCATAAGTTTTGGTATGATGTGTCCTCATTTTTATTAAAGTCTAAAATGTATTTAATTTCTTTATTTTTTCCTTGACCAAGTTATCATTGAGTATGGTATCGTTCAGCTTCCATGTGTATGTGGGCTTTCTGTTGGCTTTTTTTTTTTCTTCACTTTTTAATACCAGCCTTAGACCATTGTGATCTGATAGGATGCATGGGATTATATCAGTCTTCAAGTATCAGTTGAGGACTGTTTTTTGACTGATTATATGGTCAGTTTTGGAGAAGGTACCATAAGGTACTGAGAAGAAGGTATACTTTTTTTGTTTTAAGATGAAATGTTCTACAGATATCTGTTAAATCCATTTGGTCCATAACTTCTGTTAGTTTTGGTGTGTCACTGTTTAGTTTGTGTTTCCATGATCTGTCCATTGCTGAGAGTGGAGTGTTGAAGTCTCCAATTATTATTGTGTGAGATGCAATGTGGGCTTTGAGCTTTAGTAAACTTTCTTTTATGAATGTGGGTGCCCTTGCATTTGGAGCATAGATGTTCACAACTGAGAGTTCTTCTTGGTAAATTTTTCCTTTGATATGTATGAAGTGTCCTTCCTTATCCTTTTTGATGAGCTTTGGTTCAAAGTTGATTTTTATTCAATTGTAGAATGCCTATTCCAGGTTTTTTCTTGGGACCATTTGCTTGGAAAATTGTTTTACAGTCCTTTTCTCTGAGGCAGTGTCTGCCTTTGACACTGAAGTATGTTTCTTGTATGCAGCAAAATCTGGGTCCTGTTTATGTATCCAGTCTGTTAGTCTATGTCTTTTTATTGGGGAATTGAGTCCATTGATGGTAAGAGTTATTAAGGAATAGTGATTGTTGCTTTCTAATATTTTTGATATTATTTTTACGTTTGTGTGGCTCTCTTCTTTTGGGTTTGTTGAAAGATTACTTTCTTGCTTTTTCTAGAGTGTAGTTTCCCTCCTTGTGTTAGAGCTTTCCATCTATTATTCTTTGTAGGGCTAGATTTGTGTAAATTTGGTTTTGTCATGTAATATCTTGTTTTCTCCATCTATGGTAATTGAGAGTTTTGCTGGGTATAATAGCCTGGGCTGGCATTTGTGTTCTCTGAGGGTCTGTATGACATCTGCCCAGGTTCTTCTAGCTTTCATTATCGCTGGTGAGAAATCTGGTGTAATCCTGATAGGTCTGGAAGGAACTTTTTTCTTGTGATAACCTGTTTCATTGAGTGTATTTGTGATCTAAACTATTTTGTCATCTCCAGAGAACATTGACTATGTGTCTTCATCCAGAGTTACATTATACATACATTATTATTAAATTATGAAATTATCATAATATTAGTACACAATGTAGATAACTCTATAGTAGGTGTTTGTTTTTATTTTTTACTATTTATAAAAAGTAAATAGGAGACCTCCAGGTCTCCAGGTCTCATGTACCTCAGGCTGGTCTCAAACTCACTGTGCATCACCTTGAACTTCTGAACCTCCTGCATTCATCTCCCAAATACTGGAACTAAATTCATGTGTTACCATGTCTGGCTATTTTACAGATATTTGGCTTCCATATGCTATAGAGATAATTAATTCAAGACTCACAATTATAGAGCAGAAGGTCCATGGTTGTAATTAACCAAAGAGAGTTGTTTCATCCTAACCCAGGTCCAGACAAACTGCCATGTCATCTCCCTGGGCTAGCAGGCAGTCGGTTTCTAGTCAACCATTGCATTTATACTCCTGGCTGAGGCAGTTTGTGTCTAAAATATTCCCCAAAAGTCTATTTTCTGAAGTCCTGGTCCCTAGTTGTAGCTGTTGAGACATAATGGAAACTATGAATGCTGGAGTCATCTGAGAGGTCTCCAGGTCTTCTGAGGTGTGCCCTTAAGCAGACTGTGGTAGGTCATGCCCCTTCCTCTGCCTGTATTTCTTCCTGGCCACGAGGCAAGTTTATTCTGATATTTACCCCCTGTCATAAAATGTGGAATTACCCAAGACCTCAATGCAAATCAACACAGGCTGAAATCTCCATCACTGCTGGCCAAAATAAGCCTTTTGTCTTTGTGCATTCTCCAGTATTTTTAGTAATGACAAAACGCTAACTAATTGGCATTGGGGAGAAAACTGAAAAATTATATCTCAAAGCAATTCAAAGCTTAGTGACCTGGTTCAAGGGTAACTAAAACCCAAATTCTTGGCTCTTGCAATTCAAGAAAGAAGGCACTAAGACAGTAGTCTCAGTGATAACAAGAGCTAGCAAGAAACAAAGCACCAGGAGCGACACAGCAAGTCATTAGCAGCTTGTTCTGCTCCAGATTAAAGTGTTGAAGAAGAAATCTGATTGGTCTAGAGATGTTCTTAGAAGAATGGTATCAGTCTTTCTTCTAGTAATAGGAGGACAATACTGATCACTGAAAAAGCTCCTAAGAGTCAAAGGCCTGGGACGTATGTTCTTAGATATTGTCCTCTAGACATAACAAGAAAAAATGTCCCCACAAACTCTCAGCAATATGGTGGCACAAGGACAACACCAGTTGATTTGCAAATGCAGACAGGGGATGTCCACACTGTCACACCCCTAGATAAAGAGCTACAGCTGGTAGCTAAGAGTAGCTGGTCACTAAGAGAGGGGAATCAGTTTCTTCAAAGGATGAGCTACCACATAGGTGTGTAATTCCAAGGGGTCAGCCCTGGACACGCATGTACATATGAGCAAATCTAAATGACCACAGTAGATTGTGAGTATGTAATAATAACAATAACAGCAACAATAATACTTAAAGGAAAGATCCTAATTTTGGGGACATGGAAGAAGTTGGATAGGAAGTGTTCATATATGAAATACTCAAAAATAAATAAATAAGAAAGAAGGAAAGAAAGAAAGAAAAAAGAAAGAAAGAGAAAGATGAAAAAGGAAAGGGAGAAAGAAAGAGAAACAGAGAAGGAAAGAAAGAAAGAAAGAAAGAAAGAAAGAAAGAAAGAAAGAAAGAAAGAGAAAAAAAGAAAAACACAACAAAACAGGGCTTGCTGTAGTGGCTCACATCTTTAATCTCTGTACTTGGGAGGTTGAAAAAGGAAGATCTCTAAGTTCAAGGTCAGTGTTGTCTATATACTGGGTTCTAGTCAGGCCTACACTATGATATCCTGTCTCAAAACAACAATAACAACAAAATTTATTAAAATAAATAACCTTAGAGGGATGGTGAAGTGAATGTGGAGCTGTATCATAAAACAAAACCCATCCGCAATGTAACAGTTTCTGAAAACAATGCTCTTCTTGTTTATGTTTTCTTTTTTATAAAACTAGGAATTAAGCACTTGTATGAATCCTAAACATAGTTGCTTACAGAAAGTCAATACAAATGTGCCATTTAGAGAAGCTCTGAGCACCTTGGGTAGGAATAGTCTGCTCCTTGGAAATGTCTTAAACTTAACAAATGCAAGTACCCATTACACAACAGGCAGGACACAGGGTTCTTCCTCCCACCTCAATAACCTCCTGCTGATGGCCAGGTTTCAGTGGGGTTCAGTGTTCCTGTTTCTTCATGCTCTGTACTGACTGTCCAAAAGAATTATGAGCAGTCTCCAGGGCAGCAACACTGCCAGAGTGTGACTGGCATGGGTGGTCATTCTTGAAGTGCCACTGGCCATGATGGGAAGAAGCCCAGTCCAGACTCTTCCTTGTCCTCACAGCCTTCTGTAACAGGTGCAGCCACTGATCTTCTGCCCCCGTCTTCCTTCAATGCACACAAAGTGTTACCAAGTCCTGGAGGAGGAGCCATCCTACTTCCATGAATCATATTCTGTGTGTACGACTCTGAAACTGGAGATTAGTCATGTAGACTTAATTAGCTCTTCAAAATAAGAAATATGCATACTGATTATTTATGTTCACATGGAAGCACATAGACAACATCTAGAAAAGTGTTCATTTACATGTTTAACCTTAAACAAGAAGCATATTTGGTTGCACTCTGCCATCAGAACCCCAAATGAACCTTGAATGTCATGGTTAAACTGCCCAGTCTCTAACACTTGTGGTAGGAAGGCACAGTATTGGTGATGTGGAAGCCAGCCAAGTACTTGGCAGCCCTCGTTCATGGACAATGGAATCAGAATCAAAACATGTTCATGCGTCTTTGAAAAAGTGTATTTGCATTTGATAATGCTACTAAATTTAGACCAAATGGCAAACTGCAGGCATGACACTTGCTTTTACTTATGTAGCCAAATCCCAACCATGAGACGACAAATGTGCTACAGAAATGTCATGATATTTTTGTATCTCATAGCAGGTTTTGTTTTTTGTTTCTCGTTTTGTTTTGTTTTTAGAACAAATACATGTTATACAGACATAGATGAAGTCTGCCCTACCCTCTAGGTTAGGTCGTAAAAGAGTTAAACTTTACAGAAATAAAAGGCATTTTAGTAGGAGGATTATTATAAAGACACATTCTAAATCAGCTGTACCTACCAAGCATAGGATCCCTTATTCTGTTAAAAATGAAGAGATCATGCATGCTTGAATTTCTAGATGAACCAGTAACACATTGAAATTTTATATTGGCTTAAGTATTTAGAGTGTCTCCAAAAGTGACAAAATATTTTCTATAAACAAGTATTTAAATCTAATTTCATAAACCATTGTTTTAATGACCAATAGTTGAATATAATAACTGAGCAAATTACATCCCATTATAATTTTGTAAGTAAGAAATACATGTTTGCTGGTTTATTCTAACTGCACCTTGAATGTATGGTACATAATGAATATTTGGCTCAAATAAAATTTACCTATTATCCTTAGGTTTGGTCTCATTATGTCCTGGATTTCCTGGATGTTTTAGGTTAGGAGCTTTTTGCTTTTTGCATTTTCTTTGACTGTTGTGTCAATGTTTTCTATGGTGTCTTCTGCCTCTGAGATTCTCTCTTCTATCTCTTGTATTCTGTTGGTGATGCTTGTCTCTATGACTCCTGATTTTTTTCCTCGGTTTTGTATCTCCAGGGCTCTCTCTTTCTGATTGCTTTATTGTTTCTATTTCCATTTTTAGATTCTGGATCGTTTTGCTCATTTCCTTCACCTATTTGATTGTGTTTTCCTGTAGTTCTTCAAGGAATTTTTGTGTTTCCCCTTGAAGGGCTTCTTCATTGTTTACATGTGTTCTCCTGTATTTCCTTGGGGTGCTATTTATGTCTTTCTTAAAGTCCTGTATCATCATCATTAGAACTGATTTTAGATCTGAATCTTGCTTTTCCAGTGTGATGGTGTGTCCAGGACTTGCTATGGTGGGAGTATTGGGTTCTGAGGATGCCAAGTAACCTTGGTTTGTGTGTCACTTATAGCCTTATGATTGCCCTGCATCATCTCGTTATCTCTAGTGCTACCTGCCCTTGCTAAATCTGACTGGAGCCTGTCCTTCCTATGATCCTGGTTGTATCAGAACTCCTCAGAGTCAAGCTGTCTCTGTGATCCTGTGATTCTGGGATCTTCTGATCCCAGGGCTTGTTAGAGCACCTGGGAGTGGAGCTTGCTCTGGGTGTTTTGGGACTGGCTGCAGAGTTTTTGTCCAAGGTCTGCTCAGGGCAGTGGCCAGCCCAGACAGACTGGAAGCAACTGCAGCCACTGGGCTGGCAGAGTTCCTCTGTGCCTGGGTCCTGCTGGTCTCAATTACTCCCAGCATTGGGACAGATGTTGTGTCCTCCTCACCTCTGATCCTCCTTGGCATGTTAGAGCACCTGGGAGTGGAGCTTCCTCTGGGTGTTGTGGGGTTGGCTGCGGAGCTTGTGCCCAAGGTCTGCTCAAGGCCTATTTAGCTTGTTTTAAGCAACTTTGTTACCTTTAGTTATTTGATTCTCTTAGATGATTCTCATTTGTCTTGGGATTCTATTTATGTAATCACATAACCTACCTTTTTTTTCTTTGCTGATATTTTCATACCATTTTTATTATTTTTGCCTCATGCTATAAGTTATTATCTTTTTAAAAATAATTTATTTTTATTTTGTGTATATTGATATTTTGCTTGCTTGTATGTCTGTGTGAAGGTATCAAATCCTCTGGAAGTTGAGTTGCAATAGTTGTAAACTACCATGTGGGTGCTGGGAATTAAACCTAGGTCATCTGAAAGAGGGACCTGTGCTCTTAACTGCTGAGCCATGTCTCCAGTCCCAATGTGTTATTATCTTTAAAAGACTTTCAAAAGAAGAAATGATTTGGTTACCTCAGTATTTTAAAGGTGTTCTGACAAAGATACCAATGATTTACTGAAGTGAGATAAAAATTCTATGGAAATATAATTCAGTAAACATATACGGAATTTCAGAAAAATACACACATTCAAGAGATATTCTAAAGAATTTGGACAGACAACTTATGACAATCAATTATGGGTACTGAACTAGCTAGAGATGATATGAGATAAGATATTTTAAAAGAAAGAATACTAAAATGAAAAAGATTATACATAATAATACATTTTGAAAAATTTTATAAACAACTGATTACATTTTGAAACCATAAAAACTTACAACAATAGTTTTAACACTCAGAGAGACTAAATATTTTCCTCAGAGAAGGGAGCAAGGATAACCCTGGTATGTGATTTCTGTACAAGTTCATTTTAGCCACTGTGGCACGTTTGGGAATCTACTTTTAGTTCCCTCAGTTTTCCAGCTCCTTTCTCATAGTCTCAATTCTTCTCCAAGCCTAGCCCATTTGAACTGCATGACAAGACTCTTGCTATGAAACAGACATTCGCTCTCATTATGACAGTAACTCTATCAATTTTCTTACTCTAAGTGCCATAAGTTTAAGGAATTCTTGTAGAATAAGCAACAGCAGATTGTCTGGCCTTTAATGGAATTGCTGTATCCATCCAATGCTCAAGGAACATCACAGGAGAGAGATTAGAGAGAATGAAAAGAGAAACTATGGAGACATGAAGTAAAAACCCAACTTCTGGATATGATATAACATCAAACTCATGAACATACCAAGGCTATGGTTATCTACATAAGACCTGCAAAACATTTCATCATGGATAGGGAAGAGCCCATGAGGACCTATCCCTCCATGAGGGATTATGGGCAATTCATGACGAGGGTTCAGGTGTATTTTCTTTAGTGATAAGGTCATGAATAATTTGCCTTGCTCTAATAAAGAATATCCTACCTAATCTTGGGTAAGACAACTCTAATTAAACTCAGATGACTACACACAAGCCAAAGACAGGACAGTTGAAAAGGGATTTGTCAGCCCTCTGCACCAAAATCCCACCAAAAGACTCCCAGGTGTGTTCTCTCCCCTAAGCCCAGAACTTAGCTTTCACTTTTGCTCTAATAACTGTCCAAAGAGGAACCCACCAGGAGCACACAGGGCACAGGAACAACAAAGCAGCTAAGGACAGGATCCTTCTATTCTCCATCTGCACCCCAGAGCTAAGGCTGTCCTACAGCCCTCCATTCCCAAATCCTGCCCACGAGAGAGCTGGTCTCCCTAGGTACTGACATACCTAAGATCACAGGCTCAAAGGACCACAGTACAGTCAAGCTCCAGTCAGAGACAGCAAAACCAACTAACACCAGAGATAACCAGATGTTGAGAGGCAAGCACAAGAACCTAAGCAACAGAAACCAAGGCTACTTGGCATCATCAGAACCCAGTTCTACTACAGTGAGCCCTGGATACCCCAAATAAAGATTCAGATTTAAAATCACATCTCATGATGATGACAGAGGACTTTAAGAGGAACAAAAATAACTCCCTTAAAGAAATACAGAAGAACACAGGTGAACAGGTAGAAGCCCTTAAAGAGGACACACAAAAATCCCTCACACAATTATAGGAAAACACAACCAAACAGGTGAAGGAAATGAACAAAACCATCGAGGATCTAAAAATGGAAATAGAAACAATAAAGATATCACAAAGGGAGACAATCCCAGAGATAGAAAACCTAGAAAAGAGATAAAGAGTCATAAATGCAAATATTACTAACAGAATACAAGAGATAGAAGAAAGACTCTCAGGGGCAGAAGATACCATAGAAAACATTGACACCATACTCAAAGAAAATGGAAAATGCAAAAAGCTTCTAACCCAGAACATCCAGAAAATCCAGGACGCAATGAGAAGACTAAACCTAAGGATAATAGCTATAGAAGAGAGTGAAGACTCTGAATTTAAAGGCCCAGTAAATATCTTCAACAAAATTATAGAAGAAAACGTCCCTAATCTAAAGAAAAAGATGCCCATAAACATACAAGAAGCCTACAGAACTTCAAATAGTTTGGACCGTAAAGAAATTCCTCCAGTCACATAATAGGCAAAACATCAAATGCTCAAAACAAAGAAAGAGTATTAAAAGCAGTAAGGGAAAAAGGTCAAGTACATATGAATGCAGACCTGTCTGAATTACACCAGAATTCTCACCAGAGACAATGAAAGCCAGAAGATCCTGGGCAGATGTCATACAGACCCTAAGTGAACACAAATGCCAGCCCAGGCTACTATACCCAGCAAAACTGTCAATTAAGATATTCTATGACAAAACCAAGTTTCACAATATCTCTCCAAAAATCGAACCCTATAAAGGATAATAGATGAAAAACTCCAACACAAGGAGGGAAACTACACCCTAGAAAAAGCAAGAAAGTAATCTTCTTTCAACAAACCCAAAAGAAGATAGCCACACAAACATAATCCCATCTCTAACAACAAAAATAATAGGAAACAGCAATCACTATTCCTTAATATCACTTAACATCAATGGACTGAATTCCCCAGTTAAAAGACATATACCAGACATATTCTGGATATGTTAACAGAACCCAGAAATTTGCTGCATAGAGGACCTTTACCAGTCCTATACCCTATAGAGGGCTAATATCCAATATATACAAAGAGCTCAAGAAGTTAGACTCCAGAAACCTAAATAACCCTAAAAAACAAAAATGGGGAACAGAGCTAAACAAGGAATTCTCAACTGATGAATACCAAATGGCTGAGAAGCACCTAAAGAAATGTTTAACATCCTTAGTCATTAGGGAAATGCAAATCAAAACAACCCTGATATTTCACCTCACACCAGTCAGAATGGCTAGGATAAAAAACTCAGGTGACAGCAGATGCTGGTGAGGTTGTGGAGAAAGAGGAACACTCCTTCATTGCTGATGGAATTGCAAGCTGGTACAACCACTCTGGAAATCAGTTTGGCGGTTCCTCCGGAAATTGGACATAGTACTACCAGAGGATTCAGCTATACCACTCCTGGGCATATACCCAGAAGATGCTCCAACATGTAATAAGGACACATGATCCTCTATGTTCTTAGCAGCCTTATTTATAATAGCAAGAAACTGGGAACAACCCAGATGTCCCTCAACAGAGGAATGGATACAGAAAATATGGTACATCTACACAATGGAGTACTACTCAGCTATTAAAAACAATGAATTTATGAAATTCTTGGGGAAATGGATGGAACCTGGAGAATATCATCCTGAGTGAGGTAACAAAAGAATACACATGGCATGCATTCTCCGATAAGTGGATATTAGCCTAGAAGTTCGGAATACACAAAGTACAATCCACAAGAAACTCAAGAAGAAGGAAGACCAAAGTGTGGATACTTTGTTCCTTCTTAAAAGGGGGAACAAAATATCCATGGAAGGATTTTTCAGAGACAAACTATGGAGCAGAGACTGAAGGAAGGACAATCTAGAGACTGCTGCACCTGGGAATCCTTACCATATTCAATAATCAAATCCAGACACTATTGTGGATATCAGCAAGTGCTGGCTGACAGGAGCCTGATATTGCTGTCTCCTGTGAGGCTCTGACAGTACCGGACTAATACAGAAGTAGAGGCTCACAGCCATCCATTGGACTGAGTACAGGGTCCCCAATGAAGGAGCTAGAGAAAGGACCCAAGGAGCTGAAGGGTTTGCAGCCCCTTAGGACGAACAACAATATGAACTAACTAGTACCCTCAGAGCTCCCAGGGACTAAAACTCCAACCAAAGAGTACACATGGGGGGACTCATGGCTCCAGTACCATGTGTATAGCAAAGGATGGCCAAGTCGGTCATCAATGGGAGGAAAGGACCTTGGCCCTGTGAAGGTTCTATGCCCCAGTGTAGGGGAATGCCAGGGCCAGTAAGCAGGAGAGGGTGGGGTGGAGAGCAGGGGGAACGGGGAGGGAACAGGGGATTGTTTTAGTTTTGGGGTTTTTTCTTATATTTTTTCTCTTATTTTATTTTATTTTTATTTTTTCTTTTGGAGGGGAGCCTAGGAAAGGAGATATTGTAAGTAAAGAAAACATCTAATAAAAGAAAAAAGAAAAAGAGAAAAAATAATATTACCAACATATCCTAATCTATTGAAATCCAAAAATATGAGGAATTAGAAATTTATTGACTGTCATCCAATGGTCTCTCTAATTTGGTAATTGGAGAAATAAGTCCAATATTATACAATCCATATACACTTTCAGCTTGTTTGTTCATGACAGTGTCTTGCTGTGTACAATATAATGGTCTTGAGATCTTGCTTCTCCTATCTCAGCCTCTCTATTAGTAGTATTGTTTATTTCATGTTTTTATACTATACTATGGCTTTCAGAACAGCTTACATATTTTAAAAGTATTTATATACACAAAAGAAATGTAGATAATTAAATTGGGAAGGGATTTGTAAGAGAACAACAAAGAGTAAGACTGAGTGCTTTACTTGATGTTTGAAACTCTTATATCAAGTTACCACAGTAAGAGCCAAGATTTTAAGCTCTACTAAATATAAAACAAACAAACAAACAAAAACACTTTATATATTTATGTTCACTTAAGAAAATATTAGTAGTGACATATTATTTTGAAATATACAGTTAATGCGTTTGGAGTTATTTATAATTTATATTGAGAAAAATGTATGAATTTTCAGTATTGCCGTAGACAAGCATCTACATAAGACTGTTAAATTGTTGTTTTATATCAAACAACTTTTATAATACTCATTTTTATTGTTATAATACTTTATAAATTTTAAAGAATATGACCAAAAAAAGATATTGTAGGTATTGAAAGTGGGGTCTCTGGGAGAAGTTGGGGTACAAAAGGAAAACAAGAATGTGATTTAATTCTATTAACTTAAAATGTGTTTTTAAATGTTAACAAATTCATATAAATTGAAATCATGTAACTTTTCTCATTATACTGCAATAAAACTTAAAAAAAAGAAAAAGAAATGTTCAACACCCTTAGTCATCAGGGAAATGCAAATCAAAAGGACACCAAGGTTCCACCTCACACCAGTCAGAATGGCTAAGATCAAAAACTCAGGTGAGAGCAGATGCTGGCAAGCTTGTGGAGAAAGAGGAACACTCCTCCATTGCTGATGGGATTTCAAGTTGGTACAAGAATTCTAGAAATCAGTCTGGTAGTTCCTCAGAAAATTGGACATAGTTCTACATGAGGACCCAGCTATACCACTCCTGGGCATATACCCAAAAGATGCTCCAAAATATAACAAGGACACATGCTCCACTATGTTCCATAGCAGCCTTATTTAGAATAGCCAGAAGCTGGAAATAACCCAGATGTCTTTCAACAGAGGAATGG
This sequence comes from Montemys delectorum, assembly GCA_019843815.1. Lineage (NCBI taxonomy): Eukaryota > Metazoa > Chordata > Mammalia > Rodentia > Muridae > Montemys > Montemys delectorum. The sequence continues at coordinate 12,055 of JADRCD010215249.1, forward strand.
ATACAGAAGATGTGGTACATTGACATAGTGGAGTACTACTCAGCTATTAAAAGTAATGAATTCATGAAATTCTTAGGCAATGGATGTAATTAGAAAATATTTTGAATGAGGTAACCTGTTTTGGTGAATCTCTAACCCCAAAAAAGCCCAGTCAAAGAAATCACAACTCAATTAATTGGAATACAAGCTACATGTTTAGATTGGGAAGGTCAACCACTACACTATTCTATTTCTCATCTATGAGATGCCATATAACTTGTGGTTTCTCCAAGCCACGTGTTAATGTTCCATCCTCATTTGTCCCTGGCACCACATTACCCGGTAAGCCAAGCCAGTAAAATCAGTACTTTTAAAGCTTAATTAATCAATCAAATTTATGTATCAATAAAATCACAATTTTCCAAGATGCCAATACAAAAATTTCAGAGCCACTTGATAATGATAAAAGCTTTATCCCAAAATTTCTAACATTGGGAAATCATAGCTACTTGTAGTTAGTAAATGCCATGCGGGTTCACATTCGCAGCCATCTTCATTCTCCACCTACCCTGAGATGCTCCCTGCAAGTCTCTGCAACTCTTAGCTCTGCTCCCCCTTTCCCTGTCCAATCGTAGATGTCCTCTGCACTAATGTAATTGGACAGGGAAAATCTGCGAAAGTCACCCAGTCACAGAACACACATCGTATGCATTCACTGATAAGTGGCTATTAGCCCAGAAGCTCAGAATACCCAAGATACAATTCACATACCACATGAAGCTCAAGAAGAAGGAAGACCTTCTTCAGTCCTTCTTAGAACGGGGAACAAAACACTCAAAGGAGGAAATACGGAGAGAAAGAGTGGAGCAGAGACTTAAGGAAAGGCCATCCAGAGACTGCCTCACCTGGGGATCCATCCCATACATAGACACCAAACCCAGACATTAATGTGAATGCCAAGAAGTGCTTGCTGACAGGAGCCTGATATAGCTGTCTCTTGAGAGGCTCTGCGAGAGCCTGACAAATACAGAAACTCGCCACCAACCATTGGACTGAGCACAGGGTCCCCAATGGAGGAGTTAGAGAAAGGACTGAAGGAGCTGAAGGAATTTTCAACCCCATAGGAAGAACAACAATATCAACCAAACAGACACCCCCCCGGGGTTCCAGGAAACTAGACCACTAACCACAGAGTACACTTGGAAGGACCCATGGCTCCAGCCACATATGTAGCAGAGGGTGGCCTTGCCTCACATCAATGGGAGGAGAGGTCCTTGGTCCTGTGAAGGCTTGATGCCCCAGTTTAGGAGAATGCCAGGGTGGGGAGGTGGGAGGAGGAAGGTGGGTGAGCAGGGGGAGGGAGGATGGGATAGGAGGTTTCTGGAGGGGAAACTGGGAAAGAAGATAACCTTTGAAATGTAAATAAATAAAATATCCAATTAAAAATATAAAAAATAAAATAAAATATGTGCTTAAAGGATTAATAAAAAAAAGAAAAAGAAAAGGGAATTTTTTTCCAGAGGAACTCTGCCCTTCTAGTGAGAGAGAGAGGAGAATGAGAGAGGGTAATAGGCATTGAAGTAGCTAAAATTCATTATATAAATGCACAAAACACTCAGCAACAACATTGTTTTCAAAAAAATCCTTCTTGCAGTAATATTATTATACTTTTATTATATATGTTACTAAAATTCTTATTTTCAGAGGAATAGCCCATTCTCACTGAAGGAGCTCACATAAATTCACTGTTGGAGGTCCTTCTGCCTGTGAGCCAGCGCAGTTTCAGAGATCAGTCATCTCTACCCTCATCCAGGCATCTGCAGGACTGTAGACGGTCAATGGGACTTAGGTTCCAGAGGAATTTTATACAAGTCTATTTTATAATCCTACTGCTCATAACTTTGGTCTTTCTTTTCACATGGTCCAGTCACAGCGGACCAGCTCTGCTTTTCCCATCAGGCTGCTTCTCTCAACTGCAAAGTGAAATAGACAAAAGGAAGTATTTCTTGGGAACCTAATGGCACAACTTGGCTCCTTAGAGTTTCTCTTCTCTGTCTAGTTCCATTGCACACATACAAAGAAAGGAGAAACTGTCAATTCCAGAGATCTCAAACATCTCCACATTAGAAGGAGACAGAATAAAAACTTCTAATGTATTTTTAAGCTGTTCCTTTTTTCTTAACATAACTGACATCTTCAAAGTAATGGAGACATAAGTTCTAAAGCAAAAATTCCAACGTAAACTAAATTTAGAAGAAACTATGTCTACTCAAATGTGCTTACTTTCATTTCAAGGAACAATAAACTATAATTTTGGAAGGAATAAAATATTTCATAAAAAAGTATTTTAAAGTTTTCAGTGACTCTGTCTTCCAAGAAACACTTAAAAATTCACAATTATCTACATGTAAACAAATTCAAAGTTTATGAGTATGTTTCTTCCCAACTAACATAAATTGGAGTTGAAAAGGAAGTCATTAGCTGGCATAGAGGTAAAGAGTTGAAATAAAAATATATTTACAAGGTCTGAAGAGGACTAGGACATACAAACAATGCCTTTGGCTACAACACTGAACTGGGGCAGTGGAGTGGAGGTCAAGGTCATTGCTGGTTCTTGGCATCACAGTAGGATGGTCATGAGGAGGGAAGAATGTGCTGTGGAAAAATTGTCAAATATGTCTCAGGTGTCCGAAACTGTAAAATTAGGGTAAATGTTGGAAGATATAGTAAAGTGATTTTTATACATATAAGATTATGAGAAGTCCAGAGACTTCTCCTAGCATACCTGATCAGCAACAAATATTCCATCTGTGGGTCTACCAGAGGACCAAGTGACTGCTAGAGATCACCATGGCTTATGGAAATTAGTTTCCAGGCTTTGAGTAGATAACAAAATTATATCATTAATTTGACATGCTTGTGTGTTTTCGCTTGAGTTTTTACTCTGAGTTGTTCATGTTTACCCTTAAATGATGAAATATCATTTCCAAGGTTTGATTGCTTTGTCAGGGTTTTGCCAAAATGCTTTGTGAATGTATATATTGTGGGGGTGGGGTATACTGTGCATGCACATTCATGTGTGAGAGTAGGTGTGTGCATGCCACAGCACACAAGTGCACATCAGGGGACAGCTTGGGTAGTGAGCCTTGCATTCCTCATTGCTTAAAGTATTATCTTTGATATTTGCTCCGTGTATGTCGGTGAGGCCGACCCCAAGCCTTCAGAGATTTCTCTGACTCTGACACTGTCTCTCCTTTCCCTGTAGAAGCACAGCATTGCAGGCACGCACTGCCATTCTCAGACTTACATGGATTTGAATTCAGGTTCTCATGCTGCATGGAAAACACTTTACTCACTAAGCCATTTTCTCGGTGCCCTGCCCCCAAGTCTTTAAAATAAACCAATTACTTAAAATGTTCCCTCATACAGGGTACAGTGACACATGTCTTTAATCCCAGCACTCAGGAGAAAGAGGCGTATACATCTCTGAGGGTCTGAGACCAGCCTGGTTTACATAGTTCCAGGCTATCCAGATCTATATAGTGAGATCATGTTTCAAAAAAAAAAGTTCCAGCAGGGGTAGCAGGAAATATGGGATAAAAATTAAGTATCAAGGGTGAACCCAGGCCCCTATATCAACACTAAGCTGGATAAGTGCACTCGTAACTAAACTCACCCGCAATGAAGGTTAAAGATGAAAACTGCCTTCATCTTTAATAAGCCTTTAATAAAACTATCTTTTAAAATATTTTTTATTTCTTTTATTTTACCTTATTTTCTGAAAAAGAAAAATCACAATTCAAAAAGCAAACAGTACCCCAGATTAGTGTTTTTCTTGGACATCTTGCCTTGTCCACAAATAAAAACAATATGAATGTAAAATATTATTTCACATAAAATAATTGCCATGATAGTAGAATTTGAATCTTAGAAGGCAAGATTTAGGTAATGTCAGAGTGTGGGTTTATAAATTTTTTTTCTTATTTCAATGGTATTCTGACATTCCATAAGTCGACTAAACACTCTTAGTCTTTGAAGACAATCTTGTACTCAATATTAGAATACATAATGTGGAAGTATAAATAGATACAAAAAAATCAATGTGACTATCAAAATATTGTAATCTAATTATTAAAAGAAGTCTAATACAATTGGAAGAATTAAAAATAATTAATTTAACACAACTTTATTCTAGAGATATGCTTATTCATTGAATTTTTTTGGTTTATAAAATAAAAGATTTGATTTTGTTCTCTTTCTATTCTAAAAGGCTAAGACCTATCCAGGCAGTGGTGGCACACCCCTTTAATCCCAGCACTTGGGAGGCAGAGGCAGGCGGATTTCTGAGTTCGACACAAGGCCATCCTGGTCTACAGAGTGAGTTCCAGGACAGCCAGGGCTACACAGAGAAACCCTGTCTTGAAAAATTAAAAAAAAAAAAAACAAAAAAAAAAACCTAAGACCTGTATTATAATAAATATAAATCAAAGAAAACTATCAAAAACTGCAGACATTCCTTTAAGGAATGCAAAAGAGATGGGCTGAACAGTCATTAAGTACATTTTGCAAAGTAGTATATAAACAATGACAGTATTTAAATTTTAATTCAAATGTAAAAAATACTTTAAAGTGGTAGCAAGTTAGTTAGCAAATAATGCTTTTCCATTACTCATGCCAGGCACTGTTGGAGCAGCTGCTCGGGTTCAGGCCACAGTTCCTGTCTACAACAGTTTATGTTCTAGAATGAGGGGTATGTACTGAAGACTAAGCATTAAGTTCACTCGTGCTACAAAGAAAACAATGAACGGGAATGGGAGGTGTACTGCAAATATGCTGACTTAAAAACAAAAGCTTCCCCCAAACGGCTAAGTGGCAAGAAGAATTTGTAAGAAAAAGAACTTGAAAACAAAGCCAAGAGCCAAGAATCACCAGTCTGAACCAAGAGCCATCAACATCATTTTGAAAGACCAGCAGAAGACAATTTGCATTAGAAACAGCCAAAAGGAATAGAGGAAGTTGAGAAGGAGTTTCTGGCAGAGCTGTAGACAGTGCCCATGACTCCAGATTGTATAGAAGATATATTATTAGCAGAACATAGCCATGCATGCCTCCTACTTATAAAGTCCTGATACTTTCCAAAAGTCTGGAGAGCACTACCCCCAAAATAGCAGGACCATCAATGGCTGTTGACTTCTCCTTGAAGTTCCACATCAAAAACAAATCCATCTCTCCTCTGTTGGGCTATTTCGCCTCTGTTGCCCATGGATGTGAATGCCTTCTTCCCAGTAGCTCTTGTAAAACAATCTCTCTCCAGTATTTCATGCATGATCAATGGATGACCCCATCCATACACCACTCAAAGTCAAGGCTTGCCATTCTCAATCCAACCACCTCACTCACTCAAAATCAAAGCAGCTGCCCACCTATCCCAGGCTTTTCTGACTACTGAAGTGGGTCTAACCACTGACCAACCAAACACTGGAATCATACAGTGTTTTGAAAACCCTGTTTGTTTGATTAAGGGAAAAGAGAATCTATAAAGAATACTGTAAGGTACCTTTACACAAACACTACACTGGTCTTGTTTGGATCCTAATTCAAACCTATGAGAAGAAGGGAGAAGAGGGAAGACAAGAAGAGGAAGGCTGGAGAAGAAGGAGAAAGGGATACTATTCTTGCATATTTAATGATATTTAGGAAAACAGTTAAGCTTCTAGTTAAGTAACGATACTGCTGTTGTGTGGATGATACATAATCATCCCATGATACATGTTAAGGTATTCATAGGTGAGGTGTTATGATACTACATTTTGTTGTCAAACAATATGCAGCAGAGGGAGAGATCATAAAGAAAACAACAAAGGCAACATGTGCTAAAGCATGCCATAAGTATGTGGGACTCATAAGACCGTTCTTCATTTTTGTCTACATAACGTGTCTATGTACTTAAAGCTTTCTCATGAAATAAGGAAATGAAGGATGGCCTCCTCATCTCACAGCTGCCTTTGAAGTGTGTCATTATCTTGGTCTTTTAGACAACCTTCATTTGCCATGTTTTCCATTAAATGTGCTAAAAGTGCCAATGTGGCCAGTCCATGTACTGTCTGGTATCCTGCCTGCTTCTATCATGCTGTATTTGTTTTTCCTGAGAATTCAACTTGGATGACTGAGCTCCTCTTTTCCCGGCATCTGTACAATTGTGGCTAGCCAGACTGACCATGTAGGAGCAGCAAGGTAGAGAAGGTGCCTCTCTTAGATCTTGTCTACATATCATTTTCCTCTACTCCAGCAATTCTTATAAAGAGCAAGTTATCATGAAGATTGTATGGGACGCCGCCACACTCTTATCACTCTCAAAGGTGGTAATTTCATTTGGAAGACACTTTAAACTGAAGACATTTAAACTTTAAATGACATATGTTGGTGCTTACATTTTTATAACCCTTTCATATAATATTTTAACATTAATGATTTGCATAATAACAGTTGCGCTTTTGGTGTTCTCTGGAATCAAATGTCATGTAGAGTCTTCCCTGATATTCTAGATCCTTTCTCTAAAACAAACAAACAAAAAAACAAAAACAAAAAACAAACAAACAAATCAAACACACACAAAACCACACAAAAAAACAAACAAAACAAAGTGAAAACTGAGCTTCTCTTTTTTAGAACTGTAACTGTTGTGATTAGTTGTGGATATGTGGTCCACAGGGCCCAAAGCCCTTATGCTTCTTTCTTATGTCATGTTCTTGACAAGGTCACCCAAAAATAACAGTGCCAAAGCCATTAGAAAGACAGACATTTAGAGGAATTCTAGGATGAAGTTCACGGAAAGCAAATAAAAAAAAGAAAGATCCACATATGTTCCTTACTTACTGTTCCATTTCTTTTAGACCTCAATGTTTTATATCATAGATTATAAAGGGCAAAATAAATGCTCTTGCTACTATTAAGCACTACATGTTATCTTGGCATCATTAATATGTCATAAATTATGTAAATATTACTGCCCTTCTTGGAAAATGGTAGAGAGATCACATACACACATGCACACACACACACACAGACACACACACACCCACGCAAACCATATGTACACCAAGTCAAAAATGACACTAAAATCACATCACCAAGTAAAATTCCATAATACCCTATTTTCATTCTTTGCATGACAAAATAATGTGTTTGTAGACATACAAAAACAAGCAAGGAGTTACTCTGTTGGTCCAGCATACAAGGACAATTAAAACTGCCTCTCCAATGACTCACAGTGGATTCTAGTAAAATTTGACATTTGTATATTCTCCATTTGAAAAGAGCAGAGACACAGCAGATCTTGGATATCAGAATTCTAGACAAAACATTGGAAATACATTAAAACTTATCATCACCCAAAATCAAGGAGCAAAACTGAGGAGCAGATCCACTGGATTAAGTGGAAGTTTAACAGGATGAATGAAAACAGAAGATCAAGCCAATGAATCTAACAACCCACAGGGAGAAAAGACATCTGACAACCTGACTGTCAAAGAGTCTCGTCTGTGGCCTTGAAGGGTGCTGGAATGATAGGCATAATGTAAAGAAAGGCTGGTGATATTAGACTATCACCTAGAAGTGAAGAAAGCACACATCACTAGCACAAGAATAAAATCTTGAAATTGTCCTTAAAGAATACCACACTTTTATTGATTGCTTTGCCATTTTTTAAAAAAAATTTTTCCTTTATTTGTTTATTTTTAATTTACTTTTACTTTTACTTATTCACTTTACATCCCACACACTGCCCCCCCCTCCCATTTATTCCCTCCCACAATCTTTTCCCCTTCCCTGCTTCTCTGAGCATGTGGAGGCTCCCTTTGCTGTCCCCCCACCAGATTGCTTCAACGTGTAAAGAGCGTGGTTGTAATAGTAAATGGGTAACTAGTTCTCAGGTACTCTTTACTAGAATGTTTGAGAAATTGTTCCATAAGATTCTTGCAATCTTGCTAGCATGCAATGAGAAGGTAGGTTGTCATGTGTGGTGCATCTTATGAATATATTAAGTAGAAAAAACTCTGAAGGATCAGAAAGGAAGGTCCACCAACTCAGGCTGTGCTTGACGACACAGACTAGAAAGTTTGTGGAGATGGCCCCATCATTATCAGACCAGAGAGAATTAGGCTCCCTACTGTTCCCCTGTCAACTCTTCAAGAGCTCTATTCAAAGCTGTCCGGCACTGGGAAGTTCTGAGGGGATTCTCCATCACAGATGATAAAAAGTTAAGAGTAACAAGAAAAGACAGGATGAAATGTCGCTTTAAGAGGCGGTGTTTATATGCTATTTCAGAAGTTTCTGGGATGTAGAAACTTCCAGTCTCTGGAAATAGCATGTAACTAAGCAAACTGTGTACTCACCATCTCAGTGTGCTTAGGACTGAAGGAGAATAACATATTGCTGGCCTGCCTGCGATCAAGAGGATGGACCAAAAGCCTTCAAATTTCTCCGTCATGACGGTTGGCTGGAGGTGACGTCAGGGAAGAACAGCCAACTGTGATGGCTCTTGGGTTGCTAAGAGGCTTAACTAGAGCTCAATAAAAACAGTAGCTCAAGCGAACTCATCATGACAGCTTCAATGCGCTCACACTAAAATCCCCGAGGATGTGAAAAGTCAGTTTCTACTGATCTTGTAGCTGTTATCTGCCATACTTGGCAACTTTCACCGTGGTGTAGTCCTAGCTCTGAGGCGGGGGTTTTGAGTTCCTGATGAGGTCCTCTGTCTCTTTAAAGGTGGTATTAAGAGTACCTCGGAGTTCTGAGCAATATCATCCCTTTTTAGATCTGTCCATTCATCATGATCCCCTTGCCAGAATTTGTTAGGTAAACATGATTGACAGACAGCCATTTTTATCCTTTATATGGCTGGAGGTCAGCCATGGTGGAAAGTAATGCTTTTTTAATTAGCTGTTAGGGGATCGAGTTTCCTTTGTGTGGCTGGCACAACGTTCTCTCAGCGCCAGCAACCAAAGTGGATATCTCTCCTGTCTTGCACGTTCGGTATAACTCAGATGACTGAGGAACAGTCATAAAAAATTCATATTGGAGTTGTTTTCTAAAAAAAAAAAAAAAAAAAAAAAAAAAAAAAAAATTGCACAGCTGGCAAAAAATATTATGGAGAAACATACTTGAAATAACAGAGTTCTCTGACAGGAAAATGAGCTACATTTTTAAAGGTTGACTTGGCAAATGGTGGTTATAAAGAGAAACTGCCAGATCATTTTTTTCTATTACAAAAATAAAACAAACATAGTTTTTAACTGTAATGTGCAAAAATATAATTTCCCTCCTAGGAATTATTCCTTCCATCGATGGGTAAAATAAACCCCTACAACAGCTTTGGCTTGGCAGAGTTTACAAAAAGTAAAAAGAAATACACACAAGGCAAGCATTCCTCACTCATTGGAGGGCGCTGGACCTCCGAACTCCACGCCCATCCTTGGTGAGCCAGCGTGTTCACTTCAAAAAAACGCTTGTGCTTCTGGTGCCTACAACAATTAATTCAGTAAAATGCAAAACCACTGTGAAATGAAAAATGGGTGTGCTCAAAGTATTAATACACATTTAAAACACGTGGTTTTCATTTGAATGTAAAAATTATTGGGCTACAAAAGAAACACTTTTAAAACTCACAATAAACTCTGAAGTCGTTTGAGAGGACATTGATTAGAGGTGATATAAGGGCTAACAGATTGAGATCCTGAAAGGAATTTTCTACATTATAAATCATAGCTAAAGTCAGTGGTTTGTATACAGAATATAAGTAAATGCACAGCCTTCTCCTTTCTAGCTCCATGTCTAAAGTAGTCTATTGACTTTGTTCTCAATTCCTTCTGTACGTGCTCTTTATTATTTTTTCATCTTGGGTTCATTATAGCCAAACGTAGTTCCTCCGTTCCTTAAGGTGAAGTTAGTTTTTGATCCGTTACCCTCCCCTTGAGGTCCTTGTGAGGTTTTCTTGCCTCAGGTTTTTAAGAGTTAAAGTGCTTTGAAAGAGTGGAAATCTAGAGGCAAACTGCCTTGGTTTGAATCCCAATTCTCCTGTCCACAAGCCTCAAGAATTAGAGAAAATTACACAAGCTCTTTGGAACTCAGTTTCCTGTTTTGTTAAAAGGTTCTAAGAAGGTTTTGCTTACGAGATTTTCTTAAAGAATTAATGAGAAAATTTATGTGAAGAAGCTAGGAATTTTCTGCAATACATGGGATTTGCAGTGGTTACAAAATGCACATAGTTATCAAACACAGTATCATATAAAAGCTAAAAGCTATTTAAACAACATGCCATGTAAGTAATTTGCTGAATTTTTTTCCTTCCTTCCTTCCTTCCTTCCTTCCTTCCTTCCTTCCTTCCTGTCTCTCTCTCTCTCTCTCTCTCTCTCTCTCTCTCTCTCTCTCTCTCTCTTTATGTCTCCATCTCTGTACAAACAAAATACTGAGTTCTGCTTAGGAGAGAGAAAATATTCATTTGCGAGGTTAATAACATCTATAACTCTGTGTAGGTCATCAAGCCAGAATGTCTGTCACACCAAGACTTAATTCATTATAACTCCTTCTTGTTATATAGTTAGACTTCAGAAAAAATTCAATTCATTAGCAAGCTTGTGTTTTTTTTTCTCTTTTTGAGTGACCTAGTAGTTATATCATTTAAACAAACAGCCCACTGAAGCAAACAGTTCTTAAAAAGAAATGACTACAAGACCAGATGAAGTGTCCAATATAAAATTAAAATAAAAACAATCAAGGCAATATCTGGACATGAAGCCCACTAGTTTTACATTCGACCTCAGGCAGGTGAACCCTCTCTTCCTGCACTGTACTGCTTCAGACAGAAAAGACGGGTCTGAACAACCTAGAACACAGATCATATTTGACATCACTTTCATTTTTAGCTTGCTAAGGTTGAGTTTTTCCCACAAAAGGATCATAATGGTTGTCAAAGAAATCCACATATAAAATTTGTTTACCACAGTTTAAATAAGCCATTTAATCTAGAGCTGGACTGGCTGCCTGTGTGGATGCTGGGGGAAAGTTCCAGCTGAGTGATATGGTACCCATGGTACAAATTTATACTTTCTCTCCATCTTTAGCCAAAACATGGCATTTCTGCTTTGCATATGAGTCAGAACTAGCAGTTATGTATAAAGTAACTTCAGACAGGGAGGGGAGGGAATCTATTTCCACTGAGCATGTGTTCCATACCTGATGCCATGCTAGGTAAACTTACAACAAATTTGACAGAACAAATAATGAGAACAACAAAGGCTGCAGACAGGAATGTCTGGGTCTGTTAGGAAACAAGTCATTGAACAAGATTTTAAATGACTTCCTAAGATCTCAGAGAGAGATGGGGCGAGGGCTCTGTTAGGGCCACAGTCTTGTCAGTAGAATGCTTGCCTTCCAGGTAAGAAAGATGAGCCCCAGGATTCCACCCCTAGCACTGTAAGAAAAAAGAAGAAAAGAGCCAGGGAACTAGTGGCCACTGGCAGCTGATAGCTGCTGGGGAAGCAAAGTCACTTTTGTTGGTGGAAGAGGCAGTATGTTTAAAGGATTCAATGATTACATTTAACAAGAAAATAGATAAAATGACCCTTTGTGTACTTAGGCATCTCTCTTCTTTGGATTATATGATTATAGGGTCCTGCTTGAAGCAGCTAACATTCTCACTGTATACAACCCCAGCCATACTCAAATACTAGCGAATATATAAAATTGTAAATACATCATTTTAGTTTTAAAATCTTGCTGCAGGAATGAGTTTATACTGTGCATTTTTATTACGCCTACTTCCTATTGCTGCAACCTAAGATCTGAAGAGAAAGTGATGCTGCTCTAGCAATCCGTCTCATATCTGTCTTTGGTTTGCTGGAAATGTATAAACACACACTGCATTATAGGTCTAACGGGAAGGAGCACACCTGTATAAATGGAGTCTATCTGTTGCAATAACCAACCCTTCCCCCACCCACTTATATAATAATCCTGGCTTTCAGAAGACTAATCACTACACGCCATCTACACAGCATCTAATTTCCTCATCAAATTTCTCTGCTGGGTTTAGCCATGCTTGTCAACTTCCCCGCTCCCTCTTCAATAACTGGGTTTATTCTTAGTGTCTCGCCAATAAACATTCCTAAGAGCAAAGCCATGAAAGAATGAAGTCCAGATTTCTTTATCACTCCCTCTTTCAAGAAGGGTTTTCTGCTCACACGCCTGGGAAAGGTCACAGGTAATATTGGCTGGTCACTTTCGGGTGGTGGGATTGTGCAAAGGAGCACATTGGGCTCTTTTGTTTAATCGTCTCACCGACCACCAAGGGGGTCTACAAGCTGCTGCAAAACCACTTAGAAAAGCTAATGGACCATTATGTACGACTCAGTTTCCCTCCAAGAACAAATTAAGTTGCTAATATTCTTTTTCAGAAGAGTTGCAGGTTTTCTATACACACTTACCTTCCCCTTGCCTGTGCCTTTTGTATTCCCGTAGGTTCACAGAGAGTTTCAACTTTTTGTAGTGGAGGAAAGTGCCATAAAATGGCTTTTTCATACTACTTTTACAACAGAAGTTTGTTTATTTAAATCTTTTCCATTATGGCTGGGATTGTAACTCGGTGGTAGAGTACAGGTCTAGCATGTGAAAAGCCACAGATTAGAGCTCATCAGTAAATCATATATACATATGTATATATAGCCCACTACAAAATGTTTGCCTTTCTAGGTGCTCAAAAGGAATAAAAGACCTTCAGTAAACCATAGAAAAAGTACATTTGCTGGGCTTTTCATTTCTAAAATAAGCTTAGGAGGGCTTGGGCAGTTTCTCAATGACAGAGTGCTTGGCACATATGGGACCCTGGGTTCAAGCCCAGCTACCCGTACCCCTTCTAAAATAGGACTGGCCTAGGGCACTGCACAGGCTGTCTTATGTCTGTCCAAATAAGATATGTTGGAGTTCTAATTCTTTTTATACCATAGGATGGCACTACTTGAAAATAGAGTTTTTACAGACGTAGTGTAGCATGTTGGAATCACAAAAGTGGGCTCTAATTCAGTATGGCTGGTCTTTTATCAAAGGGAAATTTGCATACAGGCACACAGAGAGAGGACACTGCATGTAGATGGAGGTAGATGGGGTAGAAAAGCAAAGCAAATTCTGGTTGCAAAGAAACCAGCAAGTACTAAGAGTGATGCAGGAGGAAGATTTACCCACAGTGCTTAGGAAAAGGAAGGCTTGTCCATACCTTGAGCTTGGACTTTCAGCCTGAAGAATTGGGAGACAAATTTCTATTGTCTAAGCCATCGCATGGAAGTTAGCTACCACAGTGCTAGGAAATTAAAAAAAATGTTAATGAAGATCCCAAATGTATTAGTAAGGTGGACCAGCTTCCTGCTTGATTTTGTGTTGTAATAACTTTCTTTTTGTAAGAATTCAATGTGTGCCTTCTTGAAGCGTATAGGACTCTGCACCAAACAAATGTCCCTGTGCCCTTGGAAGCCAGCAAGGCCTGAATACCAAGCTTCCCATCCAGAATCTATCACTGTGTGTGGCGGGGTTCTCCTGGGCATTGTCTTCCCATCCAGAATCTATCATTGTCCTGAGTTCAGTAGCATCCCCATGGCCTTGTCTTTTTAGATGCCCACAGTGCTGTCTCATGAGTTGTGGCAAACCTTCAGATATTTTCAATTGTCCAGTAAGGGACTGGGCTACTGTTTAAACATTCAGGAAGCACAAACAAATGAACAAACAAACAAAACTATCAATTTTCCTGGCCGTCAGAAACTTTTTCCAAACTTTTGTGAACAATAACCTTTTGTTTTATTTCTATAAGCAAATAAACTCTATTTAACTATACTCCCAACAACTAAAGGCCAGCCTCTGTTATCTGGGTTTGGGTGGTGTCTCTTGGACATACCAACCTTTCTACCACCTCAGAAAGGTGTCTCCCTTCATGACTGAAGAGTAAGTCACATTGCTAAGTGTGTCCTTCCCTCTGTTGTTGATTTTTAAAAGTTTGTGTGTAGACATCATTGGGTTAGTAGAGGGAAGGAGAATTTTGCATGGAGTCAAGGAATCTTGGCACAGGTGTAAGTCAGGAAACGTTTATTAAATCAGAGAACGGCTCTTGTTCCTAAAAGATGGAAGATAAAAATAATGCTTTTATACTATATATTTTCAATTCTAAATTATGAAACTGGCCCCAAATTGAAATTTTTCCTTTACTTTTGGTTACCTTGTACAGGGTATGCTCATGTTGTCATCTGGATACAGAACTGGAATGTGCTGCTGAGATGTTAGACTCCAGGTTGTAGTGGATTAGATTTACAGTTGTAGCATGGAGCCATTTTTTGACTTTTCCAAGCCTGAGTCAGCCTTTTAATCTGTGGTATAGAAATCCTGGATAGGGTTATTGTGGGAATAAAAACAGGTAATCCTTATTGAGACACTGGTTTGGTTATAAGAGCGGCAGCTAATAACTGCTTTTAAAGTAACTCATTTTCCAGACTGGTCAATGTAAACATTTTCTCTTCTTAAGTCTTTATAAATGTCCAAAGTCTCCTTCTACAGAGATTTTTTTTGTAGTTTTCTATAATAAAAACAAATAAAGTCTTTCTAAACTACGTCAATCAGCCTTTTTGTAAAAGAAAATGAGTTTTTTAGAGTTTGCAGCTTTCTTCTTTTTAGAGTTTACAGGCTTCTGCCCACTGTGGAATGTAAGTAGTCATAAATACCATGTTATCAACTGAACATCACTGTGTTCCAACAAAACTTTATTGACTGAAGCATGGCAATGGTTGGGGTTTAGCTGTTTGTAGTCAAGCCCAAGCTGTGTACTTCATATTATTCTGTAATGAAGAAGTAGCTGTGATTTTGCATGAATCATCAGCTCGTGCATTTATGTAGCTGCTTTAGCTAAAAAGAACTTCAGATGAAAAGCATGTTAGCTTTTTCCATTAAAGTTTTATAGTATCTACTGAGAACAGCAGTAGTTACATTGAACTTGTCATTCACAGGGTGACATCATGGCTAATGACATTCATGATTCAGTGCCAGAGAGAAAATCTCACATTCCGTTTCTGCTCAGAAGGACATGTGGCGCATGTCTGGTCACAGGCTGCTGCACCATCTCACTCATGGTGTAGGCTGCCAGTCTCTCTTGGGGTCTGTGGGCATTGTGCTTTGACCCTTTTCTTGTTGATCTTATGAATAGCACATGGAGACTGATTTCTTGGTTAACCTGTGCACTGCCTCAGAAGCACTTATGGTGAAGCCTGAACCAGATTCATAGCGTCAAGGACCCAGTACTGGATGCTTAAGCCATCTAGAAACTACACTCAACTCATGGCTCTAAACCCTGAATACTCTGATCCACACTTGGCTTTGTATCACCAAAGAAAATTTGAAATAATCAAGGTAAGGAGCATATCTCAAAGAACAGTATCCAAAACACAAAAGCAAACTTAAAAGTATTGAAAGCTCTGCCATTTACTTCCGTTCTTAGCAAAGTAAAAGGAATTTGTAAGTAAGGAACATCTTTTCAAAATCCTCCTTTGCTAGGGCTAACTGGTGTGAACACTATCAGCAATTTGTAACATGCAAGAATTATGGTGATTTTGCTTTTGAATCAGAAAAGTTCTCAACTTCCCTCCCAAATCTCTGTAACAAAACCCCTAAACCTGGTGCCTGTGCCTCACTTTCTCTCCATTCTAAAGCCAAAGTTCAACCTGGTGGTAAGCCAGGCTGCTCTTTAGAAGGAAATCCCCACCAAAAGGTGAAGAGCCTTCACAAATAAAATTATTCAACCCCAAGCACACATGTGTTATGTTGATACAGGCTGCATTTTGAAGCTTTAAATCATAATCCAAACTTCTATTCTTCCTGAGAGATGAGACAGCATCTCTGAGTCTAAGCCAAGGAAGAAAATGAGACACTTGACAAGAAGGACACGGTAACCATCCACCATTTATAATCTGATGGTCCTTGTGGCGTCCACAATGTGGGTGTGTGTTCTTGTGAGTGCCAGGCTTGTTCATGTTCAAACCCTCGATGCCATCTTACAGGCCATGAGTATACTAGCCAGCTATTGCTGTTGCATGAAAGTAACAAGTGCTTGCAGCAGGGCTCGCCTGTCCCTTGCAGGTTAGCGAAGTCACTGCATACGGTCTGACAGACAGAAATCAAGACATCAGCTCTGCTCCCACCCATGTGGTATCCTACATCCTTCACCAACCTCAAAATTCAGCCCTTGTTTGTCTCACACGGAGATCCTTGTCTCCTTCCTGGGTGCCAGCTGCAGGGCCTCTTAGAGGACACTCATATTCAGAGAAATTCTATGATTTGGATGAAGTCTTCTTTCTATAGAGTTCATGTAATTTGAATAATCTCCTTTTTATTAACTTGAAGTCAACTCACCAGGAGGGGGTTTAACCAAATCTTCAGTAGAATTCATTCATCTTTAGGAATACAGAAAAATATCCCACCATAATTAAAGCTCTTGCCCACACTCAATGTGAAAGAATGCAGTGTGTATGTATTCTAGGGGTAGGAATCCAGGGAGCCATCTTGGAAACTACTGTAAAGACACTAGCAATAAATTATCCAAAATTTTCATATGTAAATATGTTCTTCTGTATATGTGCACACCACACACACACACATTTACTCTCTATGTGCACACACACATCTATGTCTATAGATGTGCATGTGTATACAGTTCACAAGTCTAACAAGACCACACATCCTCCAGCAAGGTCACAAGTCCTAATCTTTCCCTGAGCACCAACTAGAGACTTCGCTCAATAGTATGAGCACATGAGGGCCATTCTCATCCAAGCCACGATATTACATAACTATTATAAAGTTTAATTTATAAATTAGGCACAGTTACTAATACCAATTAATAATAAATAGAATGCTCTAACAATATACTGGAGTGAAACCTATTGAAACGTTTAAATCATTTATTTCTGGAAGTTTTCATTTAATATTTTCAGATTCTGGTTGATAGTGAGTAACGGATAGTACTGGGAGCAAGAGGTAACATACATGTTATACATGTTCTCCACCCTCACACACATGTACAGCGAGCTCCAGAACTTCTAAAAACATGCACACACATAGTGTTCTTACTACTCCTTTGTCAAGGCTACTCCATCAATGGCGGATTCACGAACTGCTGTCTTCCTGTTCAAAGAAGTAAATCCCACAGATTACCCTCTTGATGGGGACTGGAACCCAGACAGGCTTTTCAGAGCAGGCATTTATCTCTTGCCTGGGAAACTACAAAGTGAATTTGAAACTATGGGCAACACTACGGTAGTCACAGGGATAAGATTTAAAAAAAGAAAAAAAAAAAAAAAAGATGAAGATCTGAAATATCCAGTGCCGTTCAACTGTTTTCTACATACCAAATGAGCAGAATAGTTCTACTGTCCTTACCCACCCATTCTCAGCAGGCGATGGGACAGAATATGTTCTGTACACAACCCATGTGAGCCCCAGAGCAGGAGGAGAGTATTTGCATAAACAGAATCCTAGAGACCATGTCATCGCTATCTCTCTCTTCCTCCTCCTCCCCTCTCTGCCCTACAAGCCAGTGGGATCGAGTTTCCCGGGCTACCTTCCATGAACATCAAGGAATGCAGCAGAGACGAATGTTACATCGACACCCACGGTGCCACGGCAAGGGAAAACTGTTTGTACACTCTTTTCATTTCTCAGTATGAACAAGCATCTGAAGACTTTGCACCTGTTCTCGTTAGCCCTGGCAAATGCAGCGTGCATTTATATTAATAGAACGATGTTTTCATAACAGAATGGGTGCGCAGCAATCCTGGCGCACACATTGGGTGCTCTCATGAGCGCGCAGATGTGGGTGGGTGGGGGAAGGGCTGGCTCTTACATAAAGTCCCATGGCAAGAGTACAAGACCTGGACTCCCAAGCTACATCCCCAGAACAGTTAGGAGAGGTTTTTCTAGCATGACTAGGCTCCAGTCTTGGAAATCCAATTAGATACTTGATGAAGAGGAAAATGTGCTGTATACAAACGGGCTTTTCATGGGTGTCTCAAAGCTGGGAACTCTTTGGGGCTCCATCTCCTGTTTCTCTAATTTGAGTCTTATCTCCCCAGAGTGGAGCTGAGAACCGGTGAGGTCATCTTTGGCTCAATTCCTGAAAGTTTGTTTTGAGTCGCGAGTGTAAATATTGCCCACCCAATCTGTAGGTTTGCACAAATTAACTGAAACCAGCTACCCAATTCCTTGTTCATATTTGTATCTTTTGATTAAGCCTGACAGCTGTAACCTCATTAGTCCTCCTCTGGACATGGCAGAACAGCTGTCAGAGTAGGAGGAAGTGGATTTATTCAAGTGGTTCTTTAGACCAGGCACATTAAAATCTATAGGGGCTCTAAACAGTTCTGTTATGCTTCTAATTCTAATTTACATTGTGCTGTGTCTTTCGCCTAGATACATAACAGGAGCCTAAAGTCAGCCAGTCAGCTATGGAGAAGGCCAGGCTCTATATCTTACAGGGAGAATATGGATTTTTTACCTGGAGAGATCAGATCTGCGTTCTCTGGAATGGGGCTTTAGCATGTACTATACAACACAGATAATTTTAATATACTTTAAAATATTAGCTCGTAATGTGTTTTTTGGCATGAAAGGTTTTGTTCATTTTGACGGAAGGCCAACAGAGTCATAACTATGAAAGTAAGAAAGCCCCTGCAGCTGATGCTCATGGGAGATGGAGATAAAAAGTGAGGAGAGTTAGAAACACTCCGATGGAAATGTGGTTTTCCTAAACAGGACACAAAGTTCCCGGAGTGAGTCCTGTTAGGTTCTGCAATAATATGCATGAAGGAAGGAGGCAGAGAGAGAAGTTCTCGATAGCTTTTCTTTTAAACCCGGGGGGGGGGGGGGGGGGGGGGGCTCACGGGATATGGTTTTCTGGTTTTCTCTCCAGCAAGGTGTTGAAAAGGACAGCAAGGCTCAAAGAGATGCCACAAGAGGCCTTTTCTCCCAGCTCTTTTATTGGGCTTGGGGGAGAGGGGAACATGGCAAAGGGGAAAATACTCTGGGAAACAGAAAAGATCTGGAGACCTTAGCTCTGGTCCATATTCTACCACAGCTCACCCAACCAACCACGAGGAAGTTTTACCAAGTCCTCCCAGGTTCTGCAGCTGTAGAATCATTTGGAAAATAGGGAGATATGCTAGCTGTTGGCAGTGCTCCTATTTATCTGCAGTGATCAATGACTTCTTGCGGCATCCCAGTACTACACAAAGATATTCCACGGTAGTGCAAGGTGGGTTTATGTACTAATTGTGTAGCTTGGTGGAATTCTTTTTCTACTCTTTCTCAGGGCCCATTAACTGAAAATGTAAACAGGTGCTGTCCTTTGGCACCCCCTGGTGGTGTCAATAGCTGTTACATCTGTCTGAACCTCGTGACCCTTGAAGAATGCATGCTGTGGGGACCAGAGAGGTGGGGTGCCGATCACTATTTACTTAGTGGGGAAAATCCTGCAGGATTTTTCACCATGTGGTCTTGTAACTACCAATCCACTGCACCCTAGAGGCTGACGTGAATGTGCTCACTGTATCATCGGAGTCAACAGTCCATCGTGGGCTAAAGCAGAACACACAAAGTTGAAGGATTTCCCCAGTAGCCGACTGCTACTTTCAGCACTGTGAGAAAATATAAGAAATACTGAAATATCAGGGCAAGACAAACGCTTCCTTTGTATGTGAGTGACTTTAGAATTTCCAGAAGTCTTGAATAACGCATGCTGGCTTTTCCTAAAAACAGCTAGTGGTAATGAGACAGAATTAAATTTAAATTTTTCCTTAGTCTTTTTTTTTTTTTACATTTTTTCTTCAATTTAAGAATCATTTACAAAGAAAACTTTAAAACTCAGAAGTCAGCTAAAAGAAATGAAAGTAAGTTTCTATTATGAAATGAGAGGTAAATGTATTTTAATTATTGTGAATCTACAGAAATAGAACTATTTCTTTTTTTTTCTTTGTTTTCATCTGTTCTTCTTTTATTGAGGCACTAGAGTACCATAAAATATTTTGAATTTAAATTATTGAACAAGAAATAGAACTATTTCAATCATGGCTGTTTGATAGCAATTACATTTTACTTTTGGTAATCCTATGAATCCCTTATTGTGTTTACAATTATATTCTTTCCTTTCATTATGAAACTATACTGAAACCTAGCTTTTAAAAATGTATTTGATTCAATATAAATTCACATAGTGACATTTTAATTTGAATGACTTCAATTGAGATGATATATTACTGTCTAAAGTAAGCAAGCGAACACGTGGTAGAGAAAATTGCATATCCTTAGTGACTAATATTGCTGATGTAGGCCATACTATGTGGTGATGCTAAGTGATTTCCAGACTCCTTCATTTCCAGGCTTTGGTTTGGTATAATTACAACAACTAGGGCTGCTCTGTGTAGCTTTAAAAAGAAACAATCATAGGAAAAAGAAAAGTCAATATTCCCTGAAGGAGAAAAAGAAGTTTCTTTGCCTGTGTTTCTGGCAAAAAGTTGTTAACAATTGTATCAATATAGTTTGACCAGAATTGAAATATATATATATTCAATATATATTGAACTATATATATATGTATACATATACATATATATATTCAATGTGTGTTTGTGTGTGTGTGTGTGTGTGTGTGTGTGTGTGTGTGTGTGTGTAGACATACAAGCACATACATCTGCTTCTCAGAGATTTGTTTTGGAAAATCTGCTTTTGTTTCCAATGCTTTGTCTCTTCTTGACCACATTTATAAACATTTCGAAGTTCTTTATGAGCACTTTGCCTGCCTCTCCACACTTCTAAATATTCCCCTCTGTTCCTCGTGGCTAGCCAGGTTTTCAACCTTGGTTGGCTGAAGAATAAAACATTAGTTCACCTCAAAGGCTGCCATTAAAGTTACCTCATTTATTGGCCACCAGGAGTTACGCCCAAGCTACTGAGTTCAGTCCTAACTACAATGTTATGGAGGTCCCCAGGGCTCTCACTACTTCCCTGCTTATTGGCTGAGGAGTCTCTCAAGCCAGGTAAATCTTACAGTTGACATATTGGTACCACTGCCCTTAGAGCACTTTTGATCCACTATCTTGCCCCCACAATTTAGGGATCTATTGTACTAAGTGTTAAACAAAAGTAGCCAGGTAAAAAGTTAGGGAAGCATAGCTACTACTGGATGAATAAGCTATTTGACTGTCTGTGCAGTGGACACTTGCACTACTGGACCATTGGTCTTAAGGAAAATAAAGCCTGAGTATTCTGCTGTCTGAGTAGCACCATGTTGCCTCTGCTGCTCTTGAGTGGTCAGCAGTAACCTCCTCACTCATTAAAGCCCATGCTCCCTCTCACTGCAGAATGATAGTTAAGCTGGGACTCTGTTGGTTTTCTTCATCATCACATCAGTTTGTCATTCTGTAAAAATGTGAATTTGCTCAGGACTGGGACTGATTGCAGCAACCTTGAGCTCTTGGCTACACTGTTACATACATGCCTGGTATGTCTGCTACACTGTGACATACTGCCATGCTTGGGGTGTCTGTTACACTGCTGCATACTACCATGCCTGGACTGTTGGAAACACTGTGACATACTTCTAGGACTAGTGTGTCTGCTTGTATTTTTAATAGGTTGATCAAAGATCATATTCAATATAAAGGAGGTATTTCCTCTGCTCTCTCTGGGCTGGTGTCCTGAGCGGACCTTGGGCCCAGGCTCCATAGCCAGTCCCATAATAACCAGAGGAAGCTGCTGCTCTCCCAGGTGCTCTAACAAGCCCAGAGTCACAGGATCACAGAATCACAGGATCATAGAGACAGCCTGACTCTGAGGAGTTCTGATACAACCAGGATCACAGGAAGGACCGACTCCAGTCAGATTTAGCAAGGGCAGGTATTACTAGAGATCACCAGAT
>JADRCD010215250.1:0-11001 GCA_019843815.1 Montemys delectorum
CTTCACCTAGACTTGATAACCTGTGACTTCTATACCCTCTTACTTCTCCAGGAAAAAAAAAAAAGGCACAGTAATTTAAGAGTATTATAGGTGGGATAATCCAGTATGTAGGTATGTGTGTATGTGTGTATCCACAGGCATGCTAAACACACACTATTACTACTAACATACATCCCCAGACCCCAGTGTGGGGATTTCAGTGAAGAATATTTTTGATAAATAGGAGTTACAAGCTAGACTTTCCCTCTCTCCCTTTGTTCCTTCCTTAAGATAGAGGCTTACTACAGAGCTCAGGCTTCAGTCAAACTCATGTTTGTCCTGCCTGAGCCTACCTAGGGCTGAGTTTCACATTGTGCCACCACAGGCCACCCCCATCTCTTGAATTTACTGTTTCATTCTTAAGAGGGTTTCTAGGCAGCACCTGACCATGGAGTTCCAGAGCTCTAATTACCTACTAATTGGCCATTCAAGTAATAATGTCTGCCCAATACTCAGGCCCCAAAAGATTAATGAAGGACCTAGTTGGTTTTCTAAGTTCTCATAATAAGTCCAGGCTTATGTGAAACTTAATCAATGTTTATCAAATGCCCAGTGCCTCAGTTCTTGGATATCTGAAATTTCATGAAACGGACTCAAATATCTCTTCTACAGTTGGAGAAGAACACAGCCAAGCCAGGTGGTGATGGCCCATGCCTTTAATCCCAGCACTTGGGAGGCAGAGGCAGGCAGATTTCTGAGTTCCAGGCCAGCCTGGTCTACAGAGTGAGTTCCAGGACAGCCAGGGCTATACAGAGAAACCCTGTCTCGAAAAAACAAAACAAAACGAAACAAAAAAAACACAGCCAAGGGCTGGCGAGATGGCTCAGCAGGTAAGAACACTGACTGCTCTTCGGAAGGTCCTGAGTTCAGATCCCAGCAACCACATGGTGGCTCACAACCATCCGTGATGAGATCTGACACCCTCTTCTGGTGCATTTGAAGAAAGCTACAGTGTATTACACAGGAGCAAGCAGGGCCAGAGCGAGCCGGGCCAGAGCAAACAGAGGTCCTGAGTTCAATTCCCAGCCACATGATGGCTCACGGCCATCTGTACAGCCACAGTGTATTCATACACATAAAATAAAATAAATAAATCTTTAAAAACAAAAAACAAAAAAAAACCACAGCCAAGCTAAGCAACTTGATTGTAATTAGCCTTTAACTGAAAGACTAGCTTTGTAGCTACAGTTTATCTGCTAGATGTCCACTAAAAAAATAAAAATAATAGAGGAATAAAAAGACTCAACACAGCTCACTCTGTCACCCTAGTGAAGTAGGGAAAACATTATTAATAATATAACTACAGCTTTAACTTTTACCCACATTCTGTCTAGATAAGGAAATGCAGGCTGCCAGGCTCAGTCTAATTGAGACAGAGCTGAAGAAAAAAATCCCCACACCCACCCAGGCAAAGGCCAGCTTCCTCCCACAAGTTGCACAACTTCTGTCCAGGGGCAGGCACTAGCACCCTGGCCTTCTATAGCTCTTGGACTTTGATCCTTGGAGCTGAATAAATTGACTATAACTAATGCCAAACCCACTTTTGGTAACCATAACTGAATGTTTTGTTTTTCACCTCTCTGCTTAACATATCACAGACAGTATTCTATAAAAACACTTACAGATCTATCCTTTTCATGACTGTATGGCTTTTTTAGTATAGATGAATAATAATTTATTTTCCAGTTTCCTTTTTAGGAACATTTAGGTATGTTTCCTCTCTTTCTAAACAATGTAATAGCTAGGCCTAGTAAAGGCCTGTACTTCTAACTATTAGGAAGACTGAAGCAGGAGCATTACAAGATCAAGCCAGCTGAACCAACTTAGGGAGCTGGTCTCAAAATAGAAAGTGAAAAAAACAAAAACAAAAACAAAAACAACAACAACAAAAAAACCCCTCATTCCAGGCATGTTAGTGCTTTTCTAACACCTGCAAGCCCCTAAGGCCCTTTCAACCCCAGAAGTATGAGCAAAGCTCTCTCACTAGTCTATTGTTTCTATAGATTAAATTCTTTTTTTTTTTTCTTTTCTACAGGCTTTAATTTGGAGAAATAAGGTAGTAGGTCAAAGATAGTTAAGCAGTTTAAGCCTCAAAAGACCAAAAGAAAGTGACAATTATAGACAGGGTAGAGGAGACAACAGTGTTAAGGCATAGTTCAACAAATAGTCGTCGTCTTCTTCTTTTTTTTTTTTTTTTTGGTTTTTCAAGACAGGGTTTCTCTGTGTAGCCCTGGCTGTCCTGGAACTCACTCTGTAGACCAGGCTGGCCTCAAACTCAGAAATCCGCCTGCCTCTGTCTCCCAAGTGCTGGGATTAAAGGCATGGGCCACCACTACCCGGCGACTAAATTCTTAATAATTGCTGGATGAAAGGGGAAACATTTAACATGTTAACACCATTATTAAATTACCTAAAAAAGAAATGGGACTATTTTTCTTTTCTTTTCTTCCTTCCTCTCTCTCTCTCACACACTCTCTTTCTCCTTTCTTTTCTTTCTTTTCCTTCTTTTCTTTCTTTGATACAGGGTTTCTCTATGCAACTCTGGTTGTCCTGGAACTCACTCTGTAGACCAAGCTGATCATAAATTCAAAGATCTGCCTGTTTCTGCCTCTCAGATGTACCACCATGCTCAACTCCTAACTTAAAAAAAAAAAAGTATTTATTTAATTTGTGTATGTATGTGAATGCAGAAGCCAGAAGACTACTCTCATAAATCAATTCTCTTCTGCCACCTTGTGGGATCCAGGAATCCAGCTAGGTCCTCTGGCTTGTGTGCAAGAAGCCCTATCCGACAGGCCATGTCTCTGGCTCTTTGTCAACAGCTGTCTTGAGGATGGAGGGATGGTACAGGGGTTAAGACCACATGCTGCTCTTGCAGGAGACTCAGGTGTTGATGTCACATTAGGTGGCTCATAACCACCCATAACTCTACTACAAAAGATTCAATTCCTTTCAGCTTCCAAGGCATTCACACGTGCACCTATTCACATGCACATACAAATGATTAAAAAATAAAAATAGAGGCCGGAGAGACAGCTCAGCAGCTAAGAGAACTTGCGACTCTTGCAGAGGACTGGGTTCTCAGCACTCACATGGCAGCTCCCAAATCCATAACTACTGTTTTAAGGGATCTGACACTTTTCCAGCCTCTGTGGGCACTTACACTCATGTGGTATACATACATACATGCAGGCAAAACACTCACACATGTAATTTTTTTTTTTTTTTAGTTAAAAATCATCTTTTTTGACTAAAACAAAATAGCTGGGTGTGGTGTCCAGTGCCTTTAATTCCAGCACTCAGAAGGCAGAGGCAGGGTGCACTGTCTCTGTGAATTGGAGGCCAGCCTGGTCTACACAGTGAGTTCTAGGCCAGCTGGGGCTACACGGTGAAATCCTGTCTCAAAAAAAAGCCAAAGAGCCGGGCGGTGGTGGCACACGCCTTTAATCCCAGCACTTGGGAGGCAGAGGCAGGCAGATTTCTGAGTTCCAGGCCAGCCTGGTCTACAGAGTGAGTTCCAGGACAGCCAGGGCTACACAGAGAAACCCTGTCTCGAAAAAAAAAACAATAAAATAAAATAAAATAAAACCAGCCTTATTGATCTATAATGGCTTACACAAACTGTTCATTTTGATTTCCCTCCTCCCCTTAGTTTGAAACAGAGCCTAACTTTGCCTGCTTGTATGTATGTGAACCACATGCATGCCTGGTGCTCTCAAAAGTCAGACGAAGACTTTAGACCCCTCATGTCTGGAGTTACAGATGGTTGTTGTAAGGTTGTTTTCAAACTGTCCTGTGGGAACTTAGCCATTAGTTAAACTCAGTGGGAGACCGGCTCCCAGAACCTAGAAACAATGGGAGACTAGCAGTTCCCAGGACCCAAAAACAAGGGAACCAAGACAACTTGGCCCAAGAACCCAGAAACAACCTGACCTAAAACAATTGCCAGGTGGCTAGCCCACCCCTGGACCCTAGCACGAGCCAGCACCAACCAGAAACCACCCTGTACTTTCCTTTGCCTCAGTCTCCCCTCTTCCCCAGCAACTGTGTAGGTATAAAAACCTGTTTAAATTTTTGCTTGGAGCCAGACTCCTCTACCCCTGCGAGGGATATGAGTCTCGCCCAGCTAGCTGGAATAAAAAGCCTCTTGCAGATTGCATCAAGTCGGTGTCTTGGTGGTGTGTGGGGTTGTCGCTCCCGGGATTTGAGTGTGGGGGGTCCCTCTGGGAATCTCACATTGTGAACCACCATATGGATGTTGAGAACCAAGTCTGGATTCTCTAGAAGAGCATTCAGTCAGTGTTCTTAGTTACTGAGTCAACTCTCCAGCTCTATATGGTGTGTGTGTGTGTGTGTGTGTGTGTGTGTGTGTGTGTGTGTGTTTGCACACTGGAAATTGGCATAGGTGTGTTCAGATTTTTTTTTTTTTTTTTTTTTTTTTTTGGTTTTTCGAGACAGGGTTTCTCTGTGTAGCCCTGGCTATCCTGGAACTCACCCTGTAGACCAGGCTGGCCTCAAACTCAGAAATCTGCCTGCCTCTGCCTCCCAAGTGCTGGGATTAAAGCCGTGTGCCACCACTGCCTGGCTGAGACGGGGGTTTTTCTTAGTAGTTCTGGCTGTTCTGGAACTCACTCCGTAGACCAGGCTGGCCTCAAACTCAGAGATCCACTTGCCTTTGCCTCCTGAGTGCTGGGATTAAAAGCATGTGCCACTACCTCCTGGGACTATGTTCTCTGTTTTAAAAGATTTATTTATTTTTATTTTATTCATATTGGTGTTTGTTTTGCCTACATGTATGTCTGTATACCATGTACATATATGCATTGCCCCTGAAGGCCAGAAGAGGGCATCTAAAACTCTGGAATGGAGTTATAGATGGGTCTTAGCCCCCACATGGGTGCTGAGAATTGAAATTGGATCCTCTGGAAGAGCAGTCAGTGCTCTTACTGAAGTAATAAAGTGAAAAACAGAGTTCTGGAGATGTAGAAATAAAGTAAAATAAGAGAGCCATATTCCAGCTCTTGTAAGCAGCAAGCAATGTGGAAACAAAGTTTTACAGCAGCAAGCAGCAGCTTCAGACACTGAGAAGTTGTGTTCCAGGGATACCCAAGGACATGTTGTAAAAACAAAGTTCTGGTGGTCAGAATGTTGAGACAGAATGACCAGGCCATTCTGACTAAGCTAAGTAAGGCCAAAACAAAAATAACTGGTGGTTGCAATGACATGAAGGTCCACGAAAACAAGATTAGCAATTCTCGAAAGAACCCCCCAACCCCTCCCTGTTGTGAATTTCAAAAAAGACCACAAACTGTCACCCTGACCTTGCTGATGACAATCCCCCACCACCACCTAGTTACTCAGCCCCTTCCCAGGGACTTTTCAAGGCCCAGTGCAGAGCTACATAGGGAAGTTGGCTGACTAAGCCAAGAACAACCCCCTGAGCAAGCCCATCAATGCCTGATGAGATCCTTTGTCCTGTGATCCACCAACCAGAGTAAGCCAGCTAGCCTTGTCTCGGGAATCTGCCCTCTGTAAAGTATAAAAGATGTGTGCTTTCTAAGTTCGGGGTGGGCAATCTCACGTACGTGGATCAATAAGCCTCATGTTATTGCAACAATCTATTGCCAATCTGTGATCTGTGGGTTGAGCCAAGTTTAGATCATTACCACTAAACCATCTCTCCAGTCCTCCCCTCCCTCCCTGTCTCTCTTTCTTTTACCTCCTTCCCTCCCTATCTCCCTTTCTTCCTTTGCAGCATGATCTCCTGTACTCTAGGCTCAGTTACTTACTGTGAAGTAAAGCATAACATTGGTAGGGATACAGCACTGAACACATGCAAGTTTACTCAGTACCCAGTTTGAGTCCAGGACTTCATGTATGCTAGGCTGCAGCCCGGCAACCAAGCTACAGCCCAGCCTCACGCCTGCCTTATTCAGCAGGTGTAGAACGTACTGGGATGTAGGACCCTGCTTATTCTTTCACAAGTTGGCATATGTTAGTTCTTCGGCCTAGATTGCTGCTGCTTCCTAGCTTCCTTAAACTCCCTGAGTGACACCTGTTTATCCTTTCAGAAAACCTTCGGCACATGGCAGTTATCATGAAATATCTGTTACCTGCATGAGTAAATCCTGCTTTTATGTATATGGGACTGAGGATCAAACTCAGGTTCTGTTTTTAAGATTTTTGTGCTTTTTGATTGTTGTTTTTTTTTTTTTTTTCCTCTGTGTAACAGAGCCCTGGCTGTCCTGGACTCACTCTGTAGATCAAGGCTGGCCTCGAACTCACAGAGATCTGCCTGCCTCTGCCTCCTGAGTGTACCACCATGCCTGGCTCCAGCATTTATTTTATTTATTTGTTTGTTTGTTTGTTCATTTTGTTTTTGTTTTTCGAGACAGGGTTTCTCTGTATAGCCCTGGCTGTCCTGGAACTCACTCTGTAGAACAGGCCCAGCATTTATTTAAAAGATAGGATCTTTCTATTTATCCCAGGCTTGCCTTGAATTTACAGTGCTCTTGCAATTATGGGCAGAGGCCACATTGCCTGACTAACTCAATCACTTCTACCCACTTCTAACAGAGCATCCTTTGTGGGTGACACTCGTTTGAAATAGCAGTCTGTAAAAATCAGGAAATGAAGTTAACAGAGGAAATCAGTACTGTCGCATGACTTAGACTGAGGGCTTCCTTCTGCGGTTTTCCCCTTGCCTTGCCAGCTCTGCCCGTATGACTCCCTCTCATTCCTCCCCACCAGACCAGTGGTTTTAGTCTTCTTTCCACAACCTCATGTCAGCATTGATTCCTGTCGGATTCCTGCTCTGATACATCGTCTATGCTCTCAGCTGGCGCTCCACACAGAGGTGTGTGAATATTTACATGTGTGAGTGCATGTGCCTGCTTGCATGTGTGCATTCATGTAAAGGAGGGGAAAGTGCAACCTAGCTCAAGAGTCCTGCATTCTCCATCACCCTCTGTTGGGCTAAGTTGCAATTTCAAGGGATAGAGTGGGAGAGGGAAAGTGACAATTCTACCTGAGACGCCTCTGCAGGAGTCTACTCAATACTAATGCAGTAAAGCCAAGGGGTCTTTTGCAGCCCCTTTAGTGCACATGTGTGGATGCCCTGGTACCTGAGCTCCAGACGGTTATGAGCTGCCATGTGGAAGCTGGGATTTGAACCTAGATCCTCTGTAAGAGCAGCAAGTTTGTGATGGAGCTGGAACAACCCATCTCCAACCCCAAAGACAATAATCACAAAGGAGTATTCTTCCAGCCCAGAGACACAGCTATGGAGGTGCAGCTTCAGTTTCCTTAATGACTTCAGATCTAACTTGATTTTGAAACCATGACTGATCTCATGGCTAGCTCTTGGTTAATAGAATTTGTAATTACAGAATTAAGACATTTGTTCTTTTTCTAAACTGTGGCTTTGTCATGAAGGCCGGTTTTACAACAGTTTTCCAGGCTGTGTAAACAGGAACATGGACTGTGCCATCTGCAAGACTTCCTCTCAGCTCCATAATCATTTCAATATTCCTAATAGTGATGTAAGCCTCTAATTCTAGATCTTGGGATATAGAGGCAAAAAGATCTGAAGTTCCAGGCCAGCCCCAGCCACCTGAGACTTTATCTCAATAAAACAAACAGGACCAGGTTTGGTGGCAAGTGCCTTTAATCCCATAACTTGGGAGACAGTAGGAGGCAGATCTCTGTAAGTTCAAAGCCTCCTAGGTCTATAAAGTGAAGAAAAAAGTATTTGCGAAGTTTCCTAGACAGCCAGTCTAGCCAACTGGACAGCTCCAAATCTAGTGAAAGACTGTCTCAAAAATAATAAAGTGTAGGCTGGAGAGATAGATGGCTTAGAGGTTAAGAGCTGCCCTTCCATGGTGGCAGGGCACGCCTTTAATCCCAGCACCTGGGAGGCAGAAGCAGGCAATTTCTGAGTTCGAAGCCAGCCTGGTCTACAGTGTGAGTTCCAGGACACCCAAGGCTACACAGAGAAACCCTGTCACAAAAAAAGAGCTGCTTTTCCAGAGGTCCTAAGTTCAATTTCCAGCAATCACATGGTGGCTCACAACCTTCTGTAATGGGAACCAATGCCCTCTTCTGGTGTGTCTGAAGACAGCTGCAGTATATTCATAATAAATAAATAAACAAATAAATAAATAAATAAATAAATAAATATGTGGTTCATGCAGGTTAGAGAGATGGCTCAGCAGTTAAGAGCACTGACTGCAGCCAGGCGGTGGTGGCACATGCCTTTAATCCCATTACTTGGGAGGCAGAGGCAGGTGGATTTCTGAGTTTGAGGCCAGCCTGGTCTACAGGACCAGGACAGCCAGGGCTATACAGAGAAACCCTGTCTCAAAAACAAAACAAAACAAAATAAAACAAAAACAAAACAAAAAAATCTAAGACTAAAAGGTTTAAAGAAAAATGTGGTTCATGAATACCACCAATGATTTAAAAAATAAAATAATAAAGCAGAAACATGACTCAAGAATGCATCCAATGTTGATTTCTAGCCTCCACCCACACACATGCATATTTTGGCAAAGGAACACATACATTCATACCAAACAGCAAACACACACCAAACCAAACACCACACCAAACAAACTGCCTTCTATGTCCACTCCAGACAGTATATTATATGAGGAGAATGCAGTGGGAGAGAGAGAGTCGTTGTTCAGGCTTGCTTCTCTAGTATGCAGGCAGCCATTTGTCTGACTGATGTTTGTGCTTCTCTTCCTATACCCAGGTTTCTTCTTTGTATATATTTGGATCAGATACTTCTCTTTTATTTGTATGTGCATTGTGTTTTACCTGCATGCACATCTGTGTGACAGTGTCAGATCCCCTGGAACTGTAGTTACAGCCAGTTTTGAGCTGTGATATGGGTTTTTAGAATTGAACATGGGTCCTCTGGAAGGGCGGCCAGTGCTCTTAACCACTGAGCCATCTCTTCAGCTCCCAACTCCTCCTTCCTTCCTTCCTTCCTTCCTTCCTTCCTTCTCTCCTTCCTTCCTCTCTCTCTTTCTTTCTTCCTCTCTTTCTTTCTCTCTTCCTTCCTTCCTTCTTTCATCCCTTTCTTTCTTTCTAAAGATCTTTATTTACTTTATATATATGAGTACACTGGTAGCTGTGTTCAGATGCACTAGAAGATGGTGTTAGATCCCATTACAGGTGGTTGTGAGCCACCATGTGGTTGCTGGGAATGAACTCAGGATCACTGGAAGAACAGTCAGTGCCATTAGCCATTAACCACATAACAATCTCTCCAGCTGCCCCATTCGTTTCGTTTCTTTTCTTTCTTTCTTTCTTTCTTTCTTTTTTTTTTTTTTTGAGTCAGGGTTTCTCTGTATATCCCTGGCTGTCCTGGAATTCACTCTGGAGACCAGGCTAGCTTGAACTCAGTGCTGGGATTAAAGGTGTGCGCCACCACAGCCTGGCATCCCATTCGTTTCTTAATCATTTTTAAAAAAATTTGTTTATCATTGTGGAGGTGTATGCATGTGGGAAGTGTACATTTGCCACAGCATATGTGTGGAGGTCAGAGGGCACCTTATGCAGTTGGTTCTTTCTTTCCACCTTTAAATAAGCTTTAGGAAATCAAACTGAGGTCTTCAGGCACTTTTACTTCACCAAGGTCTCAGACCCTTGAAAATTAAACAGTTTCATATATGCACACATGGTCCTGTTCCCCGTGACACCCCAACATGTCTCCCTCCCACCTTCATGTTCTCACCTTTGTTGAGTGTGAACCCACTTAGTTCCGATTGCTCAAGTATTGACTCAATCTTGCCCTCAGGCTCTTCTTGAACCTCTGAATATACTTAATGTCTGATGGTGTCAGCCTTGTACTCCTCCTGGAGCATCTGGGCTGACTTAGAGCAAACCAATGATGTGTACTTGCCTAGCAATTAATCATAAAGGGGGCAGTGGATGTTCAGGAGAAAAGCTCCCAGTTGCCAAGACTGACAACCTGAGTTTAGTTCCCAGGAGAGAACCTACTCCTGACACACATGTACATATATATACAAAATAAAATTTTATTTGAGTTATTATTTCGGGGGGGAGTAGGTTTTTGAGACAGGGATTTTCTGTATAGCTCTGGCTGTCCAGGAACTCACTCTGTAGACTAGGCTGGGGTCAAACTCAGAAATCCACCTGCCTCTACCTCCCAAGTGCTGGAATCAAAGGAGTGTGCCACCACTGCCCAGCCAAAATAAAAAAAAAATTTTTAAAGATTTACTTTATTTATTTTATGTATAGTGTGTGGCTGCTCTCCGGCCCCACTCC
This sequence comes from Montemys delectorum, assembly GCA_019843815.1. Taxonomy (NCBI): domain Eukaryota; kingdom Metazoa; phylum Chordata; class Mammalia; order Rodentia; family Muridae; genus Montemys; species Montemys delectorum. Next base: position 10,336 of record JADRCD010215250.1, read on the forward strand.
ATCTGGCCAGCACCAGAAGAAGGCGTCTGATCTCATTACAGGAGGTTGTGAGCCACCATGTGGTTGCTCACCAGCCCCACAAATAAAATTTAAATGCAGTTTTATAAAGGACATCTCAGGGCTAGAGAGATGGCTCAGCAGCTAAGAGCACTGACTGCTCTTCCGAAGGTCCTGAGTTCAAATCCCAGCAACCATATGGTGGCTCACAACCATCCATGAGATCTGATGCCCTCTTCTGGGGTGCCTAAACATAGCAACAGTGTACTTACATATAATAAAATAAATCTTGGCCGGGCTGTGGTGGCTCACGCCTTTAATCCCAGCACTTGGGAGGCAGAGGCAGGCAGAATTCTGAGTTGGAGGCCAGCCTGGTCTACAGAGTGAGTTCCAGGACAGCCAGAGCTTTACAGAGAAACCCTGTCTCGAAAAAAACCAAATAAATAAATAAATAAATCTTTTAAAAAAATATCCTGAGCCGGGCAATGGTGGTGCACTCCTTTAATCTCAATGGTGGCAGAGGCAGGTGGGTTTCTGAGTTTCAGGCTAGCCTGGTCTACAGAGTGAGTTCCAGAACAGCCAGGACTATACAGAGAAACACTGTCTTGAAAAACCAAAAAAGAAAGAAAGAAAGAAAGAAAGAAAGAAAGAAAGAAAGAAAGAAAGAAA
>JADRCD010215250.1:14552-44961 GCA_019843815.1 Montemys delectorum
TCCTTCCTTTCTTTCTTTCTTTCTTTCTTTCTTTCTTTCTTTCTTTCTTTCTTTCTTTTTTAGTGTGCATGGATGTTTTGCCTCCCTGTATGTCTGTGTACCAGCTGGGTGCCAGAAGACTGTGTTAGGTCCTCTGGATCTCCCGTTACAGATGGTTGTGAGCCACCAAGTGGACAATAAGGATCCTGAGTGTCCTGGCAGAGCAGTCATTGCTCTTAAACACTGAGCAATCTCTCTAGTCCAAAATCAGTTTTTTCTTTTCTTCCTTTCTTTTTCCTTCCTTCCTTTCTTTTTGGTTTTGTTGTTGTTGATTTTGTTTTTCTTTTGTTTTGTTTTAGATACAGGGTTTCTCTGTGTAATAGCCTTGGCTGTGGCTGTTCTAGAACTCACCTTGTAGACCAGGATGACCTTGAACTCACAGAGATCTGTGTAACATAAATTTGAGGTTACTTTTCTTTTATGTATGTGAGTACACTGTCACTTGTCACTGTCTTCAGATACACCAGAAGAGGGCATCAGATCCCATTACAGGTGGTTGTGAGCCACCATGTGGTTGCTGGGAATTGAACTCATGACCTCTGGAGGAGCAGCCAGTGCTCTTAACCACTGAGTCATCTCCAGTCCTTGGGGTCACTTTTCTTTTTTTCTTTTTTTGGTTTTTCAAGACATGGTTTCTCTGTGTATCCCTGGCTGTCCTGGAACTCACTTTGGAGACCAGGCTGGCCTCAAACTCAGAAATCCTCCTGCCTCTGCCCACCAAGTGCTGGGATTAAAGGCATGCGCCACCACCACCTGGCAGGGTCCCTTTTGTCTCCCTAATAAATGACATAGGGATCTAGTGTACTTATTTAAAACATCACACTTTGGATCAGGAAGGTTCTGAGCTATTCTAACCTGAGTATGTGGGCCTGGCCTACTTCTCAGCATACTTTCCAGCTACAAGTCCTGTTACCTGCCAGCTTAGTCTAGTCTTGGCCGCCTCCTTCATCTGTGTCCTCATGGCAAATCTCCTCTTTCTAGTCTCCATTAGAGATCCTTTCACTGAGCCTGGAAGTCCTACCACGTCTCTTCTGCCCAGCTATTGGTTGAATCAGCTTTTTATTAACCAATCAGAGGTGTTGGGAAACAAATTTTTACACAACATTGAGACAGGAGATGCTCCAAGGCTAATAACAATGCCAATGTCCAGACTGCAACTGTCTTCTTAGGGTTTCATTGCTGTAAAGAGTACAATGACCAAGGCAACTCTTTTTTTTTTTTTTTCTTTTTTCTTCTTTTTGGTTTTTCGAGACAGGCTAGCCCTGGCTGTCCTGGAACTCACTCTGTAGACCAGGCTGGCTGAGAACTCAGAAATCCACCTGTCTCTGCCTCCCTAGCCCTGGGATTTAAGGCGTGCGCTACCACTGCCGGGTTGACCAAGGAAACCCTTACAAAGGATAACATTTAAATGGAGCTAGCTTACTGGTTCTGAAGTTCAGTCCATTATCGTCATGACAGGAAGCATGGCAGCATCCAAGCAGGCAAGGCACTAGAGGAGCAGAGAGTCCTACATCTTGTTCTAAAGGTAAACAGGAGGGTACTGGCATCCTCAGGAAGCTAGGAGGAAACTCTCAAAGCCTACTCCCACAGTGACACACTTCCTCCAACAAGGCCACACCCACTTTAAGAAGGCCACACCCACTTTAAGAAGGATGGCCACTCTTCCCAATAGTGCTACTCTCTGGGCCAAGAATATTTAAACCACCCCAGCAACTGATGTCATCTGAATTCTGTGTGCACACAACTCTCTCCCAACAGATGTCTGCCTCTGCCTTCCTTCTGCTGGGAAGAAATGCAATGATCACTTTGCTTGATCTAGCAGTCGCATTTCTTTGCAAGATCTTTGGAAGATACTGAATTTTGGTGGCTCTAAAAGAATCCTCCTTACCTTTTTAGCATTGATCTAAGTTGTAGTGCAGATAAGTTTAGAAGTTAGCCAGTCATTGTGGCTCACAACTTCCATCTCAGCACTAGAGAGACTCAGGTGGACCTTTGAGTTCAAGGCCAATCTGGTCTACATAGAAAGTTCAAAACAGCTCTCTTCCAGTCTCTTTCGCCTGGTCAGTAGAAACAAGATGATGACGATGACGAAAGGAGTGTCATTCTTTGGAAAGCATCACAAGAAGACCCACACGCTGCTGTGCTGCCACCGCTGTGCCTCTAAGGCCTACCATCTTCAGAAGCTGACCTGTGGCAAATGTGGCTACTCTACCAAGCACAAGAGAAAGTAGAACTGGAGTGCCAAGGCTAAGAAACGAAACACTACTGGGACTGGTCAGATGAGGCTCCTAAAAATTGTCTATTGCAGATTTAGACATGGATTCCATGAAGGAACACCACCTAAATCCAACAGGGCAGCTGTTGCAGCATCCGGTTCATCTTGAGGATTTCAATCAGTCATAAAATAAATGTTCTAGTTTCAAATACGAAAGAAAGAAAAAAGAAAGAAAGAAAGAGAAAGAGAGAAAGAAAGAGAAAAAGAAAGAGAGGAGAAGAAAAAAAGAAAAGGAAAGGAAAAAAGCTCAAAATAGAAGTTTAAAAAAATTTCTTCAGGGCTGGAGAGATGTCTCAGCAGTTAAGAGCACTGACTGCTCTTCCAAAGGTCCTGAGTTCAAATCCCAGCAACCACATGGTGGCTCACCACCATCTGTAACAGGATCTGATGCCCTCTTCTGGTGTGTCTGAAGACAGCTACAGTGTACTTAAATATAATAAATAAATAAATATTTTTTTAAAAATTTCTTCAATAAACAAAATTATAAAGTGAATTTTATGGGGACTATTGTTTAGGTTTAGGAAAGAGAAGTTTGTTAGAAACTGAAGGTTATACATCATTTGGGCTCTAAGTAAACACAGTTTATATACTGTCCTTGACAAGATGTCTTTTGGAAAAAATGTATTGTCTTCATGGGTAGTCTGAAGTTTCTGACTTTGTCAACAGGCCAAGCAAATTCCTCCTCCTCTTCCTTCCTCCTTCTTCTTCCTCTTTTCTCTCCTTTTTTCCTCCCTCCCACCCCCCCCCAATTTTTTTGGGCGGGGGGTGGGGTGGATTTCCAGGACAGTGTTGTTTTGTGTAGCCATGGTTGTCCTGGAGCTCACTCTGTAGACCCAGCTGGCCTTGAATGGGGACCGGAAGAAGTCCCCACGGATTGATTTGTTCTCTCTCTCTCTCTCTCTCTCTCTCTCTCTCTCTCTCTTCTCCCTCTCCCCCTTCTACCTCTCTCTCTTTCTCTTCTTTTTTTGTTTTGTTTTTTGAGATAGAGTTTCTTTGTGTACTCCTTAATGTCCTGAAACTAGCTCTGTACACTAAGCTGCCTTCAAACTCACAGAGATCCCCCTGCCTCTGCCCCCTGAATCTGGGATTAAAGGCATGTGACATCACTGCCTGGCTTTTGTTTCCAGACCCTAATTTGGAGGGATTTGGTGGGAAATTTTCAAAGTATGTCTGTGTGTGAAACAGACACCATTAACAGAAGCAGGAGGGGTGTAGCTCAGTGAGAATGCTTTTCCAGGATTCATTCTGTGCCTGGGTTTCCCCCTAGCATCACATAAACTGTAAGTGGTAGCAAGCACTGGTACTCCAGCACTTGAGACGTGGAGGCAGAAGGATCAGAAATTCAAAGTCAATGCTTGACTACATAATAAATTTGCGGCCAGCATAAGCTACATGAAACTCTGACTCAAAACCAAAATCAAAGAAGAAACCAAGATTAAAAGACATTCAGTTTGTGTTATGTTATTGTGCATAAGAATCATTTCTTGATAGCCTCTTCACTTTAGTAATTTTAGGAAGGGCTGGCACAAGTGACTCCATGAGTTAGTGATTTTGAGGCAGAGTCTCAATATTGTAACCCTGGCAGAAGTGAAATTATTATTATTATTATTATTATTATTATTATTATTATTATTTTCAAGACAGGGTTTCTCTGTATAGCCCTGGCTATCCTGAAACTCACCCTGCAGATCAGGCTGGCCTGGAACTCAGAAACCCACCTGCCTCTGCCTCCCAAGTGCTGCGATTAAAGGCGTGTGCCACCATTGCCTGGCAGAAGTGAAATTATTTTAAAGATAATAGGGTCCTCAATTGTGTAGAGATGTGACTAGGAAGGTAAGCTCATTTAACAAGATTTGTTCATACAGATTTTCCTTAGATTCAACAGAGTATTTTATGATAACAATGCAGCCTTGTTTCTGGCAGGGTGGTCTATGACATTAATTCTAGCACTCAGGAAGCAGAGACTGGTGGATATCTGTGTGTTCCGCCAGGACTACATAGTGAGAGTCTGTCTTAACAACAACAGAAACCTTATTTAGCTTTCCTAAGCTAGAGAGATGGCTCACAGTTAAGGTTCATACTGCTTTTACAGAAGAACAGAATTCCATACCAGCACCTACATTAGACAGCTCACAACCACGTGTAACTCCAGTCCAACACCTTTTTCTGGACTCCTGAGCATCCATATAGGCATGCATATAACCCACACATATGTTCATAAGTAAAAATAACATATATTAAAAATGAATGTAGAGCTGGAAAGATGGCTCAGTGGCTAAGAGTACTTGTTGCCTTGCAGACTGGGTGTGATTCCTAGTACCAAGCCTAACATCTGAAGCTTCTCTTCTATGGGATCCAATACTCTCTTCTGACCTGAGAACACTAGCCATGTATACAGTACACATCTATATACAAAGGCAAAGCACTCATACAATGCATAAAATAAATACATCAAAACGAATCAATCTTTTAAAAATTTAAAAACTTGGCTGAAGAGATGGCTCAATGGCTAAGAGCCCTTGTTGCTACCCCCCCCCATGCCCCAATGCCCTCTTCTGATGCCAGACTCACATGTGGTACACATATATAAGTGTGGGATAAACATACATACACATAAAATAAAATAAATCCAAAAATTCTTAGATTTATTTCTTTTTTTTGTTTGTTTGTTTTTGTTTTTGTTTTTTTGAGACAGGGTTTCTCTGTGTAGCCTTGGCTGTCCTAGTACTTACTCTGTAGACCAGGCTGGCCTCGAACTCAGTAGATTTATTTCTTATTATGGGGCAGGAGAAACGACTCATCCCTTGAGAGCGCTTGCTGCTTTTCCAGAGGACAGGAGTTTTGTTCCCAACCTCCACGTCAGGAGGCTCAGAACAACCTGTGACTTAGCTCCAGAAGATCCAACACCCTCTCTGGCTTCTGCAGGCACCTGCACATATGTGGCCTACACACACAAACATGTACCTAAATTTAAAAGTTTTAAATTATTTTGTTTTTATTTTTAGTTAAAAGTGCAAAAGAACTACTGCATTCCTGTACATATGTGTGTGTGTGTTTGTGTCTGCACATATGTCACAGTGTGCATACGGAGGTCAGGCGACAGCTTATGGGAATCTGTTTTTCCCTTCCACAGGGGGTATCCTGGGAATCAAATTCTGGCCCTCAGTCTTGGCTGTAAGTGCTTCTGGGAACAAGAGCGAGACTCTGAGGCAACTCCATTCCAGCTTCTTCCCCTCCTGTGATCATGTGCCAGCTGGAATGGTACCAAAATCAAAACAATTAATAACAAACCTGAATGTCCTAGTTTAACCATTAACAGTGTGTGGCTGAATTGGAAGGAACTCAGCCCCCTCACATCGGATCTGAGTAAAGTCCTAGGCTGTTAGATAAGCCCACTCTTTCCCTTCTCTGATGAGACCCCCTCTCAGGTTTATTCTGAAATAAACCTGTCACTTCTTTTTTTGTTTATTTGTTTTTGTTTTTGTTTTTTTTTTTGAGACAGGGTTTCTCTGTGTAGCTTTGGCTGTCCTGGAACTCACTCTGTGGACCAGGCTGTCCTGGAACCTGTCACTTCTATAGAGCCACCTCCTCTTCTTTCTTCTGACATTTGGTATCCTGTTTGAGGACAGGTACTTGGAGCAAGGACCTATGTAAAAGTATTATTTGGGGCTTTTCTATGCTTCCCTTGATCCTGGATAATGAAACAATTATGCTTATTAATAAGATTCAAGCTGGACAGATACTCATCTATTCTCACTAGGCTATGATGTCTACCTCCCAGTCACGTGCCCGTTCTCCTGTCACCCTGAGTATTCCTGCTCCATATGTGTCCTCCTGGCAGCTCCCTCCAGACTCTCTCCACCAGGGACTCCTTCACTGGGATCAGAAGTCCTGTCTTAACTCTCCTGCCCAGCTATAGGCTGATCAGCTCTTTATTAAACAATCAGAGGTGATGGAGAACAATATTTACACAACATTGAGACAGGAGATGCTTCAATAAGAATGACTACGCTGGGGCTGGAGAGATGGCTCAGTGGTTAAGAGCCCTGACTGCTCTTCCAAAGGTCCTGAGTTCAAATCCCAGCAACCACATGGTGGCTCACAACCATCCGTAATGAGATCTGATGCCCTCTTCTGGTGTGTCTGAAGACAGCTACAGTGTATTTACATATAATAAATAAATAAATCTTTAAAAAAAAAAAAGAAAAGAAAAAGAATGACTATGCTGCCAGGCGGTGGTGGCGCACGCCTTTAATCCCAGCGCTTGGGAGGCAGAGGCAGGTGGATTTCTGAGTTTGAGGCCAGCCTGGTCTACAGAGTGAGTTCCAGGACAGCCAGAGCTACACAGAGAGACTCTGTCTCGAAAAAAAAGCTAAAAAAAAAAAAAAAAAATGACTATGCTAACGTCTGGACTGCAAGCTCTGGGCACAAAATCAGCATCTGAATACACGGGACACAAAACCACTCCCCTGGACCTCTTCGCAATCCAGAAAGCATCACGTGGTGGCAGCTCCTCTTAGGATCCTGGCTTCTGTTCTGTCCTCCTCCTCTCCTTCAAGTTTCACCCTCTGATTACAAGAGAGTTGCTGTCTGCTTGTTGAGACTTTCAGGTCCAGGTTAGGGTGACTCTGCTGAAACCCAAAATCGCATACAATGTTTAGCAGGTCTTAACCTTCTGAATTCTCTCTTGGTAACCCATCAGGTGATATTTCTCTTCTTTTCTTCCTCTTACCCTCTCTTCTTTAGCTTCTGAAGACCTGGGAGTCTTCTTGTCTCTTGCACTCATGCCCAATGCTGGACCCATATCCACTCCCATAAGTGGTAACTGATCCCTTCTGCCTGTTTGCTTCTGTCCCAAGGTACCTGTGAGATTAGTTCCCTGGGCACTGAAGGTTGCTGTGGTCAAGGTTAGGCCTGGAATCCTCAGAACACCCTGAGTTCTCCCTCAAGAGCATGGGTTCCCAGTTTTCCAAAATAACTTCAACTTCCTCCTTGAGTTGTCCTTCCTCCCTTCCTTTTTCCTTCCTTCCTTCCTCCCTCCCTCCCTCCCTCTCTCTCTCTCTCTTTCTTTCTTTCTTTCTTTCTTTCTCCTTCCTTCCTTTTTTTTTTTGTTTTTTTTTTTTGGGGGGGGGGCAGGGTTTATCTGTGTAGCCCTGGCTGTCCTGGAACTCACTCTGTAGACCAGGCTGGCCTCAAACTCAGAAATCTGCTTGCCTCTGTCTCCAAGTGCTGGGATTAAAGGTGTGTGCCACCACTGCCCGTCTTCCTTCTTTTTTATTTTTTATTTATTATATGTGAGTGCACTGTCTTCAGACACTCCAGAAGAGGGCATCAGATCCCATTACAGATGGTTGTGAGCCACCATGTGGTTGCTGGGAACTGAACTCAGAATCTTCAGAAGAGCAGTCCATGCTCTTAACCACTGAGCCATCTCTCCAGCCCTTTTTTTCCTTTTCTTTTTTCTTTTTCTTTTTTTCTTCTTTCTTTTTTGACAGAGTTTCTCTGTGTAGTCCTGGCTGTCCTAGAACACACTCTAAACCAAGGCTGGCCTTGAACTCAGAGATCTGTCTCCTGATTTATGGGATTAAATGCATACCCCACCACTGCCAGGCTATCTATCCTTTTTAAACTATGCCTCAAGCATAAAGTGGCATGCTTGACTTCTGAATTCTGTGGGATCTGGTTATATCAGAAGAACCCAAAATGACAAGTGGCAGAAGTTCCCAGTGTGTATCCAACCCACCCCCACCCCCAACCCCTGCTTCTAATCCTACTTTTCCACATCCCAAAATCCCAATCCATCTCTCCCAGATCCAGGGCCTTTGCACATTTTACCCCCTCTTCTAACTAGATCTCTGCGGGACTTACCAAATCTCTTTGTCCCTTTCTACCCACACATAGCCTTAGCTTAGCAACTGTGCTTTGACGCTTGAAAGCCAAAAGCAACTATCCCACCACCCCTCTGGGTAGGCTGAGGCCTCTATTAGTGGGTGGACCACCCCCTTCACCTTCAATAGAACTAGTTTTAGTCTTCGAAACCCCTAGAGCCTATGTAAGGAGACCTTGGCTAATAATCAGATTAAACTGGTGCTTCTGCTGCCAGTCTGACTTTGACTGACTTTTAAAAACTGCATTTCCTTTCAGTACACTAATTTAATCCACAGACTTCCAAACTGCTTCTCTGACCTGCAAGGACACCTTTCAGCCACATTCTTTCCTCTTTCTAGCCCACCCACACTGCCCCTGCCTTCCTGCAAGACAGCTATCAGCCAAGTCCTAAGAGATAAAGTGTTCTTGGAGGCTTGGTTAAAATGACCAAAATAACTCCAGGTCACCCTTCCTACACACACATTCCTTTACAGGGAGACTCTTGCTTCAGGTTTGTATATCTACCTAGATATATAAGCCTCATATTCTCTTTTGTCCCCCTTGATGGTTAAATATAGTTGTTATTTCAATGTTGACAGTGTTTTTACTCATCTTGCTGTCCCCTGCTTGCACATTTAATTGATGTTTCGGGGACAAGTGACTGAGCCTAGCTTGTCAGCACTGCTAGGGATCAAACGTTTACCTAAAATCTCTGGGACCACTAAGAAGATAGAGGTAGAAGTTTTGTTAAATAGAGGGAGAAAGGCTGCTCTTAAGCCCACATTATGTGTCTGTCTGGTTAGTAGCATTTGTCAGCTTGACACAAATAAGAGTTACTTGGGAAGAGGGACTCTCAAAGCTGAGGACTTACCTCCATCCAATAGGCCTGAGGGCTTGTCTGTGGGGCCAATTTCTTGATTAATGACTGCTGTGAGAGGCTGCAGCCCACTGTCAGGTGTTCCTGGGCTGTAAGCATGCTGAACAAGCCGTGGAGAACGAGCCAGGAAGCCATGTTTCTCATTGTCTCGGAAAGGATCTGTATTGGCACAAGACACCTGAAGATGAAGTTTGCAGCGCAAAGAATTTATTTGCCTCCATGAGACAAAGGGCAGGAAACTAGAGGCAAAGACAGGAAGGAAATAGAGGGAGAAAGGGGAAAGGAACAAGGGGAAAGGGGAAGAGATATTTGCCCTAGAGGGACAAAGGACTATCTCTGGATATAGAGGAGACAGACAGACTTTGCCCATAGGCAAATGGCAGTTTATAGAAGTAAACCTGGTGTTAGGAAGAGGTGTTTGATTTTAATTGGGCATGTTAATTAGGGGACTCAAAGGAGGCTTTTGTTTGCTTAATTTCAATACTTGGATAGCTGGACCTTGGTAGTAAGATTCAGGAGGAGCCGGGGCAGTGGTGGCCCACGCCTTTAAATCCCAGCACTTGGGAGAAGAGGCAGGTGGGCTTCTGAGTTCAAGGCCAGCCTGGTCTACAAAGTGAGTTCCAGGACAGCCAGGGCTACACAGAGAAACCCTGTCTGGAAAAAAACAAAACAAAACAAAAAAGATTCAAGAAGAGGAAGTGGCCAAATAAGGGAATAAGTCTTGGGGAGCTAGCTTTAGAAATGTAATCTAATAGTTTTTATCAAGGCAGAGGGAATTGGGAAGGGCAAGGCTAGCCAGAGCCATGTTTGCCAAGGTGCGGCCTGCATTTGCCATGCCCAGGCGGGCTAGAGCCCCTTCAATCTCTCCTTTCGTTCCTACTTCTAGGATCCTGCTTGAGTTCCTGTTCAATGCAAGACTGACATGGCAATGTAAGGTGAAACAAGCCTTTTTCTCTCCATATTGATTTTGATCTGTGTCATAGGTAGAAGATTAGAAAGCAAACTAGGGTAATGGCCCAAACCATTAACTAAACACCATTCCAAGTTATAGCTTTTATTTATTTATTTTGTGACAGGGTCTCATGTAGCCCAGATTTGCCTCTAACTTGTCACCTAGCCAAGGCTGATCTTGAGCCGCTTACTGATCTTGCCTCCTCCAACTTCCAAGTACTGGGATTAGAGACTTGATCCACAACACTCAATAAACAGATTAGGTTTGGAAAACACATCCCACCAGGCTAGCAAAATTCTTGGAGGGCTGGGGTTACACTTTGCCCGGAGACGCCTTGTAATCTCAGAGTTGAGGAAGGTGGCAGCTGGGTTACAGCAATGATTCAGCAGTTTATTTGGTGGCAAGGTCACAAGTGATTGTTGAACTTCAGACTTTTAAAATGCCAGATTCAGCAGGCAAAAGAATGGAGAGTTCATTAGATCTTGCAGAAGATGGTGGAAGTTCTCAGATGGGAGGTTGTGCGTACAGAGGTCCTTTGTACTCACTAAGAGAACCAGACGTGTTATGTGCAGGGGTCTCCTCAATGAAGGTGATAAGAATCAAATACTCACATCCCATCCAGAAAGCTGAGAGTGGATTTTGTTCATGACCTGGTGACCTTTTTGCTATCTGTGGATGCAGACTTCACCCACCTTTTGCTGTAGAGGCAGACCTCACTCAAACTCCTCAGAATGACCATCCCAGACTCTGCCCTCCCTAGACCACTACCCACCTTTAGGATAGATGTCACAAGTACATTATGGCTTGCTGACCTCTATGCTATCAGTCAAAGACCACACAGAGTCTAGCCTTTTAGCTATAGAGCTTCTTTATGGTTACATGTACTTTGTAAAGGTATTTCTATGTAGTCACTTTTTTTTTTTTTTTTTTTTTTTTTTTTTTTTTTTTTTTTTTGGTTTTTCGAGACAGGGTTTCTCTGTGTAGCCCTGGCTGTCCTGGACTCACTCTGTAGACCAGGCTGGCCTCGAACTCAGAAATCTGCCTGCCCTGCCTCCCAAGTGCTGGGATTAAAGGCATGTGCCACCACTGCCCGGCTATGTATTCACATCTTATGCTTTATTGTGCACCTGTGATTGGACTGATTGTTACTTGGAAACCTTTACCCAAATTGTACTGGGTTTTAAATATGCTAATAATGAACCGCCTGGCATTAGACTCCCCAAAGTCTGATCCAGGTTGATGAAGTCAATCTGTGCCATGTTTTCATTCTTTTCTCTTTGAGAGGTTCAATTTCCTGTTTGACATCTGCAGGAACCCCTCCTCGAAAGGAGATATAGTATGTGTCTCTTGATGGTAAGATGTATTTGAAGGATTCTAATTTCTTTGTTTTGTTTTTTTTTTTTTGGTTTTTCGAGACAGGGTTTCTTTATGTAGCCCCGGCTGTCCTGGAACTCACTCTGTAGACCAGGCTGGCCTCGAACTCAGAAATTCTCCTGCCTCTGCCTCCCAAGTGCTGGGATTAAAGGCGTGCGCCACCACCGCCCAGCAAGGATTCTAATTTCTAATACAATATTAGAATTTGAATTTACTTATTTTTTGAGGTAGGGTTTCACTGTAGTTCAGGTTGGCCTGAATGCTTTGTAGCCCAGATTGGCCTTAAACTCAGGTCAATTCTCCTGCTTCAGCCTTTATCCAGTGTTGGGATCATAATTCACCATGCCTGGCTCCTGATTGTGTTTCCTATGATAGAATGACATGTTGGACATATCTGTGGACACTGCTCTGGAAAGTGTGGCTGTGCTGAACTCTTGTAACCTCAGAAGGCTGTTTTGCTTGAGAGTAGGTTAGGCTCAAAGTAGAGCCTTTGCTGATTCTAACAGAACCAGAAAGAATATCAACAAGCCATGGCTGCTATCTGTCCTTTACCAGTGCAGATGATAAATATACACAGGCCCAGACTATCAAAAGTTACACACACACACACACACACACACACACACACACACACACTAGGGATGGGGAGAGAGAGAGAGAGAGAGAGAGAGAGAGAGAGAGAGAGAGACCCAGTGACCAATGTTTGTTTTGTATATCCGTAAAACAGATAACTATTCTGTAAAACTCCATGGCAAAAAAAAAAAAAAAAAAAGTGATACGACCACCTAATAATTCACACATGGCTGTGCAGAGGCATCTCACCTGGTAAGATCTAAACAATTGATCTCTGGCATTGAAATACTACCTGACAGCCCTCATAGAAATGCCTCTGCTGCAGTTTCTATTCTTTTGCCCCCTGTGGATGTACCACAACTCCTTCTCGAAACCAGGAAAATGCTTAGCAAGGCCAGTAATGGCCTGAAGCCAGGGCCTTGGGGGAGCTACTGCTTCAGATCCTGAGAACCCAACTCTTTCCACCAAATGGGGCTTTAGTTATCAGTCCAAAGGCTGCAGGAAGATCAGTCTGTAATTTTTTGAGGTACTCTGTGTTCCCCTTAATCAGCATTGTTTGATTAGCTTTCCTCTGATTTAGTCCCATTGTATGGCACTTGCTGCTGTGTTCCATTTCTCCCCTGGAAATAGTATATAAGATGCTGCACTTCTTTTTTGTTTGTTTTTTTTTTTTTTTTTTTTTCGAGACAGGGTTTCTCTGTGTAGCCCTGGCTATCCCGGACCTCATTCTGTAGAACAGACTGGCCTTGAATTTGGAGATCTGCCTGCCTCTGTCTCCTGAGTGCTAGGATTAATGGCATGTATCACCACCACCTGGTAATAAAATAATTTTTAAAAAGAAAAGAAAAAGGGCTGAGTGTGGTAATGCATGCCTTTAATTTTAGCAGAGCCAGACAGATTACTATGATTTGGAGGCCAACCTGGACTACATAGTGAGTTCCAGAACAGCCAGAGTAGTGAGACTGTTGAAGGCTGGTCCCCATGTTGATTACTATGATTTGGAGGCCAACCTGGACTACATAGTGAGTTCCAGAACAGCCAGAGTAGTGAGACTGTTGAAGGCTGGTCCCCATGTTGAGGCCTGCTCCCTAGCTTAAAATCACCTCTAGCTTGGCTGTAATTCTTTTCTTTCATGTCTGTTGGAAATTCCTCAAATGCAGCCTTCACTCAACCAAGCAAGATAGAGAGGGCAGCTTGAACTGCTATGTTCAAACTACTAAAAAAACTTGGAAAGGGGCCGACCACTCTATCTTTATGTGGGTGCTCATGGAAGTCAGAAGAGAGTGTTAAATCCCCTGGAGCTGGAGTTACAGATAGTTGAGAACCTCCTGACATGAGTGCTGGTACTGAACTTGGGTTTTCTGAAAAAGCGGAACCCCTTCTCTCCAGCTCCAAATGCTTTCCTTTTAGATAGGGTATCATGAATCTCAGGCTGGCCTCAAAGTCAATGTGTAGGAGGCACGAAATATCGAATCTTCTGATCCTCCTTGCCTCCACCTCCCAAGTGCTGTGATCACGACTCAATTTTATGCGGTGCTGGGATTTTGAACCCAGAACTTTATGTTAAGCAAGCACTGTATTAATTTAGCTATACCCCCAGCTTATTATATTTATGAAGTCTTTCGCACAGGGTTAAAGTGCAAGGTATTGAGTAAAAGATCAGTAACATTCTAAAATGGGGTTTGCAGAGGCAAGATTTTCTCTCTTTTTGGTCAAACTTTGTATAAGGCCCGCTCGGAGAATCCGATAAATTCACTTTAGAGAAAGAAAGACGGGCGGCCAGAAGGCCCCACTAGGTATCATAGAGGATCTTCTCAGAAAGTAAAGAAATCTATGCCTAGAGAGGTGCCTGCGCGGTGCACTGTGGGCCGGTTGTGGGCGCGGCCAGCCGCCCAAGACTGTCCACGTAGCCTGTGCGCATGCACAGTTTCGGGACCCCGGCCCGTCCAGACGTTCGTGGTGGAGTGAGAGGTTCCCAGGGGAGGAATGTGCAAAGTCCCAGCTTTGGCTTCTACCCCTTCTTCTACTTCGCAGGACAGCGGGGGTCTCCTCCGTCCTGCGCGTAGTTCTGGGAGCCGGGCCCTCGCTCCTCCCTGGGGTGGGGCTGCTGCTTCTCCGCCAGACTTAAGCCGGGGCCTGTTGCCTCAGTACTGGAGTGCAGAGCTGAATTCTGGCCACTTCGTCTTCTCCACAGCCTGTGCTCACTGCCAAGGTGAGTTCTTCCTGCTGCTGACCCATCTTTTTCTCCTAACTTAAAAGCGAGGGCCCTTTTGTACCACAGGTCAGGGCGGGGAATTGAGCGTATGGCGCCAGCATGTCCAGGGATGAGATTTAGTTTCGCATTTGAGCACTTCCTCACATTCTCTTCGCAGATAACGGGTTTCTGGACCTCTGTTTCCTCAGCGTTGGAGTGAGCAGGAAAATCATTAGTGCTGTAGGGAGAACTGGGATAAACCTTTGAACGTGTCTGGAACATATCTAGTGCTTTTGCCATCTCTTTGTTTGGTCATCTGCACGAATTTTCTGCCTTTCTTAATGGAGGTACAGGGATATTCCTAGGAAGTGGGGAGAGATTAGCTTGCTCAAGCCTTCGCCATACTTAGGTTTGAGAAAAATTGAACATATCCTGTCGCTACAGAGCCTTCTAAAATAAAAATAGCTGAGCCTTCGCATCACCGAGCCTGCTATTAATGGACTCTCTACCATTTAGACTGTTCATAGTACTGCAGGGCTTGCTTAGGTTCTGATCAGGCCTGATACCTTTCCAGGGTTCCGCTTCAGTAGCAATACAGGTTTAATTCCAGTATGATCCTTTCCTGTCCGGCAGAATTGGTTATTATTTGTAGGTAGTTTTTGGGACAGAGTTTCTTTTAAGGATTTTTTCTAAAAAAATTTAATGTTTTGTCTGCCATGTAAGTATGTGCACCTTGTGGTTGCCGCGTGCTCATGGAGGTCAGAAGAAAGCAACATATTCCCCAGAAGTAGAGTTATAGATGGTTGTGAGCCTCGGTGTGGGTTCTGTGAATCAAACCCAGGTACTCTGCAAGAGAAATGGGAGTTAAACAGCAGAGTCATCTCTAACCACAGAGACCAGGTCTCTTGTAGCTTAGTTTTGCCTTGAACTTGTGTTATATAGCCAGGGTTACTTTGAATTCTCCGATCTTCCTGCCTCCACCTTCTGAGTGCTGGAATTGTTACTATCCTGGGTTTTATGAATTGCTGGGAGTCAAACCCCTGGACAAGCCCTTTACCAACTGAACTAAACCTCCAGCTCAGAATCCCCCCCCCCCCCACACACACACAATGTTTCTCTGTATATCCCTGGCAGTCCTGGAACTCACTATGTACTCACTCTGTAGTCCAGCCTGGCCTCGAACTCAGAAATCCACCTGCCTCTGCCTCCCAAGTGCTGGGATTAAAGGCCTGTGCCACCACTGCCTGGCCAGAGTTTTTTTTTTTTTTTTTTTTAATACTTGCTCAAAGTTAGTAAAATACTAACAGGTGTAGGTATTGGGATCATTCCTCGGCCCATACACACACAGATACATGACTATTCTTTGGTTTTCCAAGATGGATTGAAGATGATGGAGTCAGTGACTTCCTCAGATTCTTCTCCAGCAAGCTAAGCTGTCCAGATAGCATAGCATGGTATCTCCTGCCTGTAAAACAATTATTTGGAAGGGAGAGGCATGAATTCAATTCCATTCTTGGCTACAGACACTTCAAGACCATCCTGGGCTACATGAGACCATATCTGGAAAGAAACTCAAACCAAATCAAAAAGAAAAGCCCCAGTATTCAAGGTCTCTCCTCCATTAACTTCTGTGTGTGCATGGTAAAGGGTTCAGATGAATGACCCTGGCTTGTGGGGGAAACCTTCTTATGAACAAAAAGATGCAGTGAGATATACAGTCTAAATCAGTGTACACACACACACACACACACACACACACAAAATCATGTGAGAAAGTGATCAGAAGTTTCAGGGAGGAACCAGAATTTCCACATACTAGCTCAATGGTAAGTAATAATTAGCTAGGCAAGTGTGAAGTTTGGGGAAAGAAAATGTGTGGAGGCCTGGAGTCAAGTGGTGCTTGCTTTCAATCTGAAATGGTGAGACTGCAAAATGAGAAATGTGGGACCTGGGTTTTAAAGAGTCGACTTTAACCTGGGGAGAATTGCTGAACAGTTTGAGCCAAGGAGTCACATGATTGGATTGATTAATTCCAGATTAAAAATATTGCCTGGTTTAGTCAAGGGATGGTAGTGGTTGCAACTAGGGCAGGAACGGTGGACTCTTATGTAAATTACTAGAAAAGATTTACATCCCAGCATCAGGAAGTAAAGGCATGTATTTATGTATTTATTTATTTTTGTTTTGTTTTGTTTTGGGACAGGGTTTCTTTGTATAGCACTGGCTATCCTGGAACTTGCTCTGTACATCAGACTGGTCTTGAATTCACAGAGATCCACCTGCTTTTGACTCTCAAGTGCTGGGATTAAAGGCAGGCACCATGACCCAGTTTATATAATTTATTTTATATATTTACTTTCTGTGTTTTTGAGACAGGGCTTTACTATGTAGTGGAGTCTTACTGTGAACATGTGGGGATCATCTTGTACTTAGCCTTAGATGTGTACCCTCCTAACTTAATTCAGGTAGTATATACTTTTGGAGATTTGAAAGTTTTGGGGCTTTTTTTTTTTTTTTTTTTTTTTTTTTGGTTTTGTTTTTGTTTTTTTGAGACAGGGTTTCTCTGTGTAGCCCTGGCTGTCCTGGAACTCTGTAGACCAAGCTGGCCTCGAATTCAGAAATCTGCCTGCCTCTGCCTCCCAAGTTCTGGGATTAAAAGCCTGGCTGGCCTTTTTTTTTTTTTTTTTTTTTAATTATTTATTTTGTTCCTTTTGCCCTTCTTCTCAGGTCTTGAATTCAGATCCACCTGCTTTTGCCTCCCAAGTGCTGGGATTAAAGGCACGAGCCACTGTGATGGGTTAGTAACAGGATTTTTAATGCAGAAAATAAGTCTGGGCCAATATTACATATTTAGGATGATTTTTTTTTAAAAAGAATTATTTATTTAGTTTATATATGTGAGTACCCTGTAGTTGTCTTCACACTTACCAGAAGTAGGCATTAGGCCAGGCAGTAGTGTCACATGCCTTTAATCCCAGCACTTGTGAGGCAGAGGCAGGCAGATTTCTGAGTTCGAGGCCAGCCTGGTCTACAGAGTGAGTTCCATGTCAACCAGGGCTACACAGAGAAACCCTGTCTTAAAAAACCAAAAAATAAAAAATAAAAGAAGTAGGCATCAGATCCCATTACAAATGGTTGTGAGCCACCGTGTGGTTGCTGGGATTTGAACTCAGGAGCTCTGAAAGAGCAGTCAGTGCTCTTAACCGCTGAGCCATCTCTCTAGCCCCCAGTTTAGGATGATTTTTAAGCAGGATTCTTAGAAGTGCAGGAGAAGATAAAAGCCTTCTAGGATGAGTTTTATTTTTAAGAATATTTTGTTAGCTGGGCGGTGGTGGTGCAGGCTTTTAATCCCAGCACTTGGGAGGCAGAGGCAGGCGGATTTCTGAGTACGAGGCCAGCCTGGTCTACAGAGTGAGTTCCAGGACAGCCAGGGCTATACAGAGAAACCCTGTCTTGAAAAACCAAAACCAAAGACAAACAAACAGACAAAAAGAGTATTTTGTTATTACTGTATGAATGGGTATAGAGGTCAGAGTATAACTTCAAGCTTTTTTTTCTTTTTTGTTTTTTTCAGGGGATATGGGTTCAAGACAGGATTTCTCTGTGTAGGTCTGGCTGTCTTAGCACTCTCCTTGTAGATGAGATTCACTTGCCCCTGCCTCCCAAGTGCTTGAATTAAAGTTGTGTACCACCACTACCTGGCTCTGTCTGGTTTGTTTTAATATTTGCCATGAAAGGCTTTGTCTCTTCGGTGAATTGAGTATACAGAAAGCAGAGAATGAGTGAGGTACTGTGCAAACTCTTGAAATAGTGGAGCTGAGATTCAAACCAGTTTGCAATTCTAGATCCTAGGTGATTCTGCACTCTGTTGGTGGATTTGATGAGATAGTTTTAGTCTCAGATACCTGTGGGTCATGCCAGCAGAAAGGCCCAGAAGACTTAAACATGTGAAACTGTGTAGGAGAAGTCAGAGTTTATTTTAGATGATTACTGAAAACACAAACTTGACCAAAGGAAAGAAAAAGAGGATGGGGAAGAAAGTCACAGGGTTGGTGGGAAGCAGAGGGGAGGGAGGTCCTCAAAATCAGGACACCCTTCTGTAAGTACTATGTTCTGGTTAGCAACTTTGCTAGCTGTACTGGAAAGCTATTGCTTAAAGCAGACTAGCAGAGGATTACTTTCTGTCCTGTTGGAATTCCTACTTCTGCTGTGGCCCTTCATTCCCTTCTCAGAAGTTCTCTACCCACCTTTGTTCTTCCTGCCTTTTGTCCCACTCCTCCGGTTTTCAGTTTCACCTACAAAAAGGATGAAGAAGCAAGATTAAGGTTCCTTCCATGTTCCCTGTAAGCAGTCTCCACTCTTGTAAGTTCAGAGCCTTCTCAAGTTCTGGGAAAAGTAAACAGGTTATTGTTTGTGATCAAGCCCAGGAGCCTAGCCATAGAACTGCTTGCTTGATCCCTAGGAAGTGTGCGGTTACAAAGACTATGGTCTCAGAGTTTAATGGGTTTTGTTGTAGTTTGAGCAGAAAGAATGGCTTGTTAGTCAAGTTTTGCTAGGCAATAGAATTCTTTCCATCAGAAATACTAGGAAGGACAGTTTTGGTGTGTTCATTTACTCATGACTTACATTATTACCTGCCCCCCCCATACATCTTTAAAACTTGGAAACAAAGTTCATATTTATAAAGATGTTATTGGCAGTTAGCTCAGTCCTAGGAGAATGTTTATGGTACTGATAAGATGGAGGGAAAGGTTATTTCTACTTGATTGGCTCTTGGAACAAATATTCTCTCTTCCTTCTCTTTTTGATAACTGTTCACTCTCCTCCCTACTTGTTAAGTATGGAGCCTAGGGTCCCAAACATTCTGCTCAGCATCCTACCACTGAGCTATTGTTAGTTCCAAAGATGGAGGTGAAAGACCACCTAGCCAAATCATCATGGCCAAATTAATGAAAGCAAACTTTTATTCCTGTACACAGGCTGCCTCCCTCTAAGGTGGGGTTCCAAAGGTCAGTATTAAATGTGGGGAAGATAGGGGTTTCCAAATGGATTTAGCGGGAAATGGCCGAGTTAAGGTAGTAGAGCCATAATAGGTAGTCAAACATAATAAGGTGGTCATCGTAAGGTAGTCGTAAGAGCCCCTGAAACAAAGGCACGTTTATATTTGCACTGTGGTCAACAATCTTACATTTTGCTGTCTATATTTTCTCATCTGAGAAGTGATAAGTGCTACACTTCACTTGAAGGAATCCAGTCAAGCCTCTGAACTGAGCCAGTTTCTGATGTAGACATGTTCCTGCTGAAGACCTTAATTTCATCTTCAGAAAAGTCATCCTTTTATGGGCCTGTTGTTATGAAATCTTTGTCTCATAATGACCCTTGTCTTTTTATTTTATTTTTTTATTTTTATTTTTTTTTTCAAGACAGGGCTTCTCTTTGTGGTCTTGGCTGCCATAGAACTCAGAGACCCACCTGCCTTTGCCTTCTGAGTGCTGGGAAAAGTTTTTTTTTTTTTTTTTTTGGTTTTTTTGGTTTTTTGGTTTTTTTGGAGTTTCTCTGTATAGCCCCGACTGTCCTGGAACTCACTCTGTAGCCGAGGCTGGCCTCGAACTCAGAAATCCGCCTGCCTCTGCCTCCCAAATGCTGGGATTAAAGGCGTGTGCAACCAGTTTTTGATTTCTTGAGACAAACTGGCTTAGTACTTTTGATCCCCCTACCTTAGCTTCCTGAGTGCTGGCGTTATAGACTACCTCTGTGCTGGGTTTGTAGTATGTGTGTGTTGCTAGGGATGATGTCCTGGGCCTTGTACATGCTAGACAAGTGCTGTACCACAGAGCTACTCTCAGCCTCAGAAACTGGAGCTTCTGAACACTGACCTTTGGCCTTGTGGGGTTAGGGTTTGTTCAGGGGCTACTGTATTTGCTTGAGTTCACATACCTTGTCTACAGAGACAAGCACACAGGCACTTATATGAGGTGTTTGTTCCCACATCTGCCATTGCTCCTGTCTCCAGCCTTTTCTGAGGCATGCTTTACAGCATTGGATAGCTAAGGCTCAAGGCAGCACTAACCTCCTCACCATTTGTTTCTTGTCTGTCCTAGGGGACAATGATGGCCTCCAGTGTCCTCCTGCACACTGGACAGAAGATGCCTCTGATTGGTCTGGGGACATGGAAGAGTGAACCTGGTCAGGTGAGGGATTGGGAATAGGAGGGAGACTTCTTGAGTATCTGTCAGGGAGAAGGAAGGATTTGTAAGACGGGCCCTGTATTTTGTCAATAATAATCTGCATTATTGTTTCTGGTAAGGATAAAGACAGTGGAGAGATGAGGGAAGAAGGGACAACTATGAGCCCTTCGTTTCCCCAGCTAACTCTGGAGGGACTCAGGACCCTGTAGTGTTACGGCAGTGTTGGAGCCTCTTTGTTTCCAGGCCTGAACTGAGTCCTAGTATATTACTCCCCATGCTGTGGTCACATCTCCTGTACACCAGGCTTATTGAGACCTGGGCCTTTCCCAAGTGCATGTTTTGGAGCTAGGAGCATAGTCCAAAACTTGAGATAAAGTTACTGGGGTAATTGTATAGACAAGAATTAGGAAAAAGGTTTTTTTGTTGTTTTGTTTTGGTTTTTCGAGACAGGGTTTCTCTGTGTGGCCCTGGTTATCCTGGAACTCACTCTGTAGGCCAGGTTGTCCTGGAACTCTTTTTTCTGAAGATTTAATTTGATGTTTATGTGTGTGTGTGTGTGTGTGTGTGTGTGTGTATACACACAAGTGAGAGTGCGAGCTTGTGGAGGCCAGACAAAGGCATCAGATCCCCTAGAGCTGCACTTACATATTGTTGGGTGCCACCTGTTGTCAGTGCTAGGAACTGAGCTCTTGTCCTTTGTGGGACCAGCAAGCACTCTCCCTGAGCCATCTCTATAGCACCAGTACCAGGTGGGTGGTTACTATTTTAGATTTGTTTGTTTGTTTGTTTTGTTTTTTGTTTTTCAAAACAGGGTTTCTCTTAGCCCTGGCTGTCCTGGAACTCACTCTGTAGACCAGGCTGGCCTCAAACTCAAAAATCCTCCTGCCACTGCTTCCCAAGCGCTGGGATTAAAGGTGTTTACCACCACAACCTGGCAAAAAGCCTTTTTTAATTCCTACCTTCCATCTCTTTTACGAGCCTGGGATCCCACAGCTTACTCCGTTATCTGTGCTCTCTGAAGTGCCTCTCTGCACTGCCTTGGCCCTTAGTCTAGGAATTTTCTCCCTCCCTCCCTCCCTCCCTCCCTCCCTTCCTCCCTTCCTCCCTTCCTTGCTTCCTTCCTTCTTTCCTTCCTCCCTTCCTTCCTGCCTTCTTTCTTTCCTTCCTTGCTTCCTTCCTTCGTTTTTATTATTTCCCTAATTTCTTTTTAAAAGATTTATTTATTTATTGTATGAGTGCTCTATCTGCATGTACACCTGCAGGCCAGAAGAGGGCATCAGATCCCATTACAGATGATTGTGAGTAACTATGTGGTTGCTGGGACTTGAACTGAGGATCTTTGGAAGAGCACTCAGTGCTCTTAACTGCTAAGGCATCTTTCCAGACCAGAGACTAGATTTCTTATCCTCCTGCCTTCATCTCCTGAGTGCTGATGTATAGGCTTAAGCCACCACATTCTGTTTATTCTAGAGAAATTTAGGGCTTCATATGTGCTAGGCAGGCATTCTACCAGCTGGGCAATAGAATAGTCTAGAATCATTATTCATCTTCTCACTTTGATCTGCATGAGTGGCCTTCATATAATCTTTCTCTCTTACCGGCTCAAACCAGTGGAACTGAAATCTTTTTTTCCTCTTCTTTTCAATGCAGGTGAAAGCAGCCATTAAACATGCCCTTAGCGTAGGCTACCGCCACATTGATTGTGCTTCTGTATATGGCAATGAAACTGAGATTGGGGAGGCCCTGAAGGAGAATGTGGGACCAGGCAAGGTAAGAATTGGGACTACAGAGAAAATGGGATATGAGAACTTAGGGCTGAAGCTGTGACTTGGTCTTAGATAAGAGAAATGGACATCAGCTCCCAGCAGGTCCAATGTTTTGACATTGTTACCTGCAAAGAGTTACTTGAGAGTAAAATGGTGGTATTGAAAAGAAAACCTCTCTGGGTGGTGATGATGCACACCTTTAATACTAGCACACAGGAGTCAGAGCTAAGCAGATCTCTGAGTTCGAGGTCAGCCTTGTCTACACAGCAAGTTCCAAGACAGAGCTACACAGAGGAACCCTGTCTGGACAAAAAAACAACAGAAAGGGGCTGGAGAATATGGTTCTCGTTGAGAGTACTAGCTGCTCTTCCAGAGGACCATGGTTCAGTCCTCAGCATACACATGGCAGATCTTCGTTGCCTATTGCTCCAGTTCAAGGTGATCTTGACACCCTTATACAGACCTACATACAGGGAAAACATGAATTCACATGAAATAAAAATTAAAAGAAAAATTAAGAAAAGAAAAAGATAACCACTTACTTTAAGTAAGCTATGATTTTGCATTGAGTCAAATTCCAAGGCATACCATATTTCTCTCTCAGAGGCATTGTGGGTAAGCTTGGGTGCTCAGGACTTTTCACAGTGGGCTCTGCCTCTGTCACAGGCAGTACTTCGAGAGGAGCTGTTTGTGACATCCAAGCTGTGGAATACTAAGCACCACCCTGAGGATGTAGAACCTGCCCTCCGGAAGACACTGGCTGATCTGCAACTGGAGTATTTGGACCTCTATTTGATGCACTGGCCTTATGCCTTTGAGTAAGCCTTGCCCCTGCAACATTTTCTGGAAGTTGAAGGTTGGGTGTGGTAGCGTTGGTAATTGATATATTCATAGCTGCAGAGCAGGGTCAGAACACTAATCAGCAGAGCAAGCAGAGGCACTTACTTACCTTACCTGCACCCAGGTGTTTAGGTATATGAAGAGGGTAGCACCCAGTGTGTACCCTAGTGCTCCACACATGCTGCTCTTCTTTTGAAGTTGGACCCCTAAGTTTTGGCCATGAATTTCTCAGCAGAAGAGAGTGTGAGTAGTCTTACATAAGCACTGTGCCCTTGTCAGATGGGCAGAACAAACATTCCCCCCCACCCCCCAAGAAAGTGAGATTAAGGAAGCTGACTAGAGAGGAGGAGAGAGAATCTGGCCTATGAACCAGGAATGGTGGTACCTGTCTAATCCTAGCACCTGGGAGACAGAGGCAGGTGAATTTCTGAGCTCAAAGCTAGCAGAGCTAGTTTCAGGATATCCTGGGCTACCTAGGAAAACCCTGTTTTGAAAAGCAAACAAACAAAACCCAAACATAGAAAGCATGTGCTGTGAATAAGTGAAGGGAAGGGCATTCTGTGTGGATGAAATGCCTGAGTTACAAACTAGAAAGGTGAGAATGCATTGCTGCCCCTAATTCTTGTCACTTTACCCCTTAGTCTTACGGTGTGGTACACAGAATAGCTGGATGGGCAGGCAGGACAGAAACCTGACCTTTTGCTGACACTTGAGGATGGGTCTGTTCACTCAGGCGGGGAGACAATCCCTTTCCCAAGAATGCCGATGGAACTGTCAGATATGACTCGACTCACTATAAGGAGACCTGGAAGGCTCTGGAGGCACTGGTGGCAAAGGGGCTGGTCAAAGCCCTGGGCTTGTCCAACTTCAGCAGTCGGCAGATTGACGATGTCCTCAGTGTGGCCTCTGTGCGCCCAGCTGTCTTGCAGGTGAGCACTACAAACAGACTAATGGAAGGTGTGTTGTGTGTACAGAGCATGAGTAATTAGGTGGGGAATCACCGTAATGGAGGTGGCAAGTTGTCAGAAGTGTTGAAGTCCCACACGAGCATGAACTCCCCATGAAGACAAGTCAGCTTAAGGCAGCGGTGAACAGTGGAGGGCTGCTCTGCTCAGTGTAGAAGGGGCAGTAATCTGGGTGTCACCACCCTGTGCTGAAGGGCAGTTGCTTGTTTTAGGTGGAATGCCATCCATACCTGGCTCAAAATGAGCTCATTGCCCACTGTCAAGCACGAGGCTTGGAGGTGACTGCTTACAGCCCCTTGGGCTCCTCTGATCGTGCTTGGCGCCATCCTGATGAGCCAGTCCTGCTTGAAGAACCAGTCGTCTTGGCACTAGCTGAAAAACATGGCCGATCTCCAGCTCAGATCTTGCTCAGGTATGGAACATTTTTGAGGAAAAGGTGTAGTTGGGAGGCAGGGACTGAGGAAATTATTTATTTGAAAAAGGCCTGGAACCTTACCTAGATTAGGCTGGCCAGGAACTCACAGATCCACTGCTCCGCCCTCCCCCGCCACTATATTTTCTTTTCTTTTTTTTTTTTCTTTTTCTTTTTCTTTTTTTCGAGACAGGGTTTCTCTGTGTATCCCTGGCTGTCCTGGAACTCACTCTGTAGACCAGGCTGGCCTCGAACTCTGAAATCGTCTGCCTCTGTCTCCCAAGTGCTGGGATTAAAAGTGTGCACCACCACTACCTGGCTACTTTTTTTTGTTTTTAAAGATTTATTTATTATTATAATTAAGTACACTGTAGCTGTCTTCAGACACACCAGAAGAGGGCATCAGGTCTCATTTCAGATGGTTGTGAGCCACCATGTGGTTGCTGGGATTTGAACTCAGAACCTCCAGAAGAACAGTCAGTGCTCTTAACCTCTTGAGTCATCTCTCCAGCCCCCTCTTTTTTTTTTAAATTTGCCAGAATAAGGCTGAGGATTTTGCTCTGTGATCTAGAGTGAGGCTGCCATGGGCCATCTTGCCTATTCCTATGAGGCTCAGGTGGTCTAGGAACTAGGGAGAGCTTCATTAAGGTCAAGATACTGTTTCTCAATAGTAACTCCTTTTCCTTGTCTCCATTCCTTACCTAGATGGCAGATTCAGCGGAAAGTAATCTGCATCCCCAAAAGCATCACTCCTTCCCGCATCCTTCAGAACATTCAGGTAGGTGGCCATTAGGTTCTTAGACTATTGAGATATGTTGTCGCCTTGATTCTGCCTGCTAAGAAACCAGTATTGGGAGACCCCAGCTACTGCTCAAAAGGCTGATTTTCTTTCCCCCAGGTATTTGATTTCACCTTTAGCCCAGAGGAGATGAAGCAATTAGATGCTCTGAACAAAAATTGGAGGTATATTGTGCCCATGATTACGGTAAGGATGTGTAACCATTCAGAGTCAGGGAACAGGGAATAGGTGACATGCTCCGGCCTACTAGAGCCCCTTCAGTAGGAGGTCTGGAGTGAGGTGGCCCAGGTCTGGCTTCAGGTTTGCTGGTTGTAGAAGGGACAAGGTTGGTGGGATTTGCTACCCAAAGTGCTGGGATTAAAGGCGTGCACCACCACTGCCCAGCGATCTTGTTCTCTTAAAGTTGGAGAAAATTAGCATGGCTCAGGTGTAATGAATATAACCTGTGAGTCTTAGTGTGCTTATTGATTATCTTGAATTTCTCTAGTTAAATAATAGGAGTGCTCAAAAAGCATTCTTGAACTTGTTGAGGCCTGCTACATGTAAGGAAGTAGCATGTACTGGGCACATTATTCTAGCTAAGCTTGTGAAGTCTTAGGGCAGGGTTAATCATGTAGTAGTCTTTGGATTTGATGCTGGAATCACTGTATTAGAGATAGGTGAAATTCTTCAGAAGAATTGGAGGTAATGTCCTGGGTCTTTGGAATGTTAGTGCTTACTAATAATGGGTTAATTTATTTTATCTTTCTTTTCAGGTGGATGGGAAGAGGGTCCCCAGAGATGCTGGACACCCTCTGTATCCCTTTAATGACCCATATTGAGACCCATAGTTTCTCAGCTTCCCTTTCAGTTCTCCTGCTAAGCATTGCCTGCTACTCCCCAGAAAGAAGGAACCAATAAAGCCATTGAAGTGTATATACTGTGTGCTTGACTTACTTGCCTGATTAGTCATGAGACAGAAGTTTTCCTTAGGGACAGCACAGAACTAGGGCTGCTGGATGTGACTTGCCATTATTATTATCTTTTTTTTTTTTTTTTTTTTGAGAAGCTCTACATGCTTCCTCTACAAAAACACCAGAATTTTAAATTTTACAACTTCCTTTTTTTTTTTTTTTTTTTTTTTTTAAATATAGAATAGAGTTTATTTAGGGCATGGGGAGGGGAGTTAAGAGGATAGCAGAGGCAGAGAGGAGAGAGTAGAGAAGTCTTTATTTTGGTTTTTGGAGACAGGGTTTCTCTGTGTAGCCCTGGCTGTCCTGGAACTCACTCTGTAGACCAGGTTGGCCTCAAACTCAGAAATCCACCTGCCTCTGCCTCCCAAGTGCTGGGATTAAAGGTATGTGACACCACAGCCCAGCAATTTTACAACTTCTGGTTGATATACTGGTACTTATTGGAAAAAAATGTTTTAAAGATTTATTTATTTATTGTTATATGTAAGTACACTGTAGCTGTCTTCAGACGCACTAGAAGAGGGCGTCAGATCTCATTACAGATGGTTGTGAGCCGCCATGTGGTTGCTGGGAATTGAATTCAGGACCTTCGGTAAAGCAGTCAGTGCTCTTACCCGATGAGCCATCTCACCAGCCCCCCTTATTGAAGTTTTAAAAGCAAAACTGGATCTTTAGTTTTTACCATTCCCTTGCCCTAGTCAGTGCCTAAGGTTAAGGATAGGAAGAACATGTTTCCCCCTCCCCACATCCAATGTATCATTAAAAGTTTAAGGATCTCAGCTTACAGAATTATAAAAGTCAGGAGAGGTGTTTTTTTCTTTTTTGGGTACTACAGTGAATGTGCATAGGCTATCTGAAGGAGGCAGGTTATCAGGTTAGCCTGTTACCTAAAGCCTGTACCTACAGTGATAAAGACCACCTCCGGGTGTCGGGGCACACCTTTAATCCCAGCACGTGGGAGGCAGAGGCAGGCGGATTTCTGAGTTCGAGGCCAGCCTGGTCTACAGAGTGAGTTCCAGGACAGCCAAGGCTACACAGAGAAAACCTATCTTGAAAAAACAACAACAAAAAAAGATGATAAAGACCAGTAGAGAATACTAATAGATGTTAGGAAGGATTTTGGTAACTCAAACTGGCTTTAAACTCTATCCATGTGGTGCCTCCCAACTTAAAGCATTTGTCTTTATTCACTGATAATTATGAGTACATGTGGATTAAGCATAGTGCCTAGTCCCTGAGGATATAATATAGCTAAGGTATGCAGGTCCCTGTAGTCTACTTGAGGAGACAGACTTTAAGTAATTGTATAATTAGTTTAATTATAGTTGGGATATGTGCATCATGAGAAGCTTATTTAATTTAATTAGTTGAGATCTTAAAGATGAATAGAGATTAACTAGTTAAAGGAGGTAAGAGTGGGAAACAACAGGATTCCAAATTGGACAGCTTGGGGGAAAGCTTTGCAATTGGAAGGTATTGGAAGGTATTAAAAAAAACAGGTGAGAAAAACAAAAAGGGAGTACAGTGTGAAGGGATGCAAAGAATGATGGCAAAATGGTAGGAGCCTGGTAATAAAAGGCTTGACTGATTAAACAGTGTCAATCGGGCTGGGAATGTAGCTCAGTCCATAACAGTGCTTGCCTAGTGCTTGAATCTTGGAGTTTGGTCATCAGCATCAAATAAAGTTAGTATGCCGATGAAAACCTGCAATCCCAGCACTAGGGACGTGGAGGCAGGGCGATCAAAAATTCATGGTCATTTGTAGCCAAGTCAAGTTTGAGGCCAACCTGAGATTTCTGAAGCCCTCTCCAAAATAAAGTAGTAATAATCAGGCTATCAGGATGGTCATTGAAGGCCAGAAAGATAGAACAGTTAACAGCATACACTGTCCTTGCAGAGGTCTGCAGTTTGACGCCCAGCTCCTGATTGAGGCAGCTCCCAATTAGCTGTAACTTAAGATCCAGGGGAGTATGACAGACAGCTCCAGCCTCTGACCACCAATACTTACATGCACATACACACAGATATATACATATAATTAAAAAATAAGAGGATTCCAAAGGATGCTTAGTGAGCAAAGGTGCCTGCTCTATCCTGAGTTTGATCTTCAGAACTATGTGAAGGTAGAAAGAGAAAACTATCCCTTCAGAGTTGTCCCCTAATTTCCATAAGTGCTTTTTCTTTTGAACACAAGCACATTTACACCGAGGGCACATGCCTCTAATCCCAGAGTCAGAGGCAGGTGGATCTCTGTGAGTTCAAGGCCAGCCTGGTCTGAGAAACCCTGTCTCAAAAAACCAATCCAACCAAACAAAAACCACATTTACACTAGGTATTTTTTTTGTTTTCTTGTTTTGTTTTTTGTTTTTTGTTTTTTTTTTTTCTTCGAGACAGGGTTTCTCTGTGTAGCCCTGGCTGTCCTGGAACTCACTCTGTAGACCAGGCTGGCCTCGAACTCAGAAATCCGCCTGCCTCTGCCTCCCAAGTGCTGGGATTAAAGGTGTGTGCCACCACTGCCCGGCTTCTTTTTTTTTTTTAAAGAATTATTTAAAGAATTACTTATTTTATTTATATGAGTACACTGTCTCTGTCTTCAGACACACCAGAAGAGCAAATCAGATGGCATTACAGGTGGCTGTGAGCCACCATGTGGTTGCTGGGAATTGAACTCAGGACCTCTGGAAGAACAGCCAGTGCTTAATCACTGAGCCATTTCTCCAGCCCCAAAATAAATAAATCTTAAAAAAAAAAAAAAAAAAAAAAAAAAGGAAAGCAACATGAAGAAATAGAATACATCTCCTAGTCACAATGTTTTTGTATTGCTGTGAAGAGACCCCATGACCAAAGCAACTTATAAAGTCTTTAATTGTGGGCTGGCTAACAAATTTTAGAGGGTTAGTCCAAGTTCATCATGGTGGGGGTATGGCATCAGGCAGAGAGCTGGAGCAGTAGTAGAGGTTATGTCTTATTAGCAAATTGGAGGCAGAGATAATGAGGCTGAGCTTGGTTTGGATTTTTAAAACTGAGCCCACTTCTAGTGACACATCCTCCAAGACCACACCCCTAAATCCTTTCCCCTCCTCACCCTCCCCACCTAAAAACCAAACATTTAAATATATGAGTCTTTAAGGGACATTCTCATTCAAACCACTACACCGTCTGGATTACTCTGCTGTGCTTAAATACCTGATGAAAATAAGATGTTGGGGCGACTTTTTTTGTGTACTGGGTAAAGATGATGGTTGCGGCTGGACAGTGCTGGCACATGCCTTTAACCCCAGCATTTGGGAGGCAGGTGGATTTCTGAGTTTGAGGCTAGCCTGGTCTAACAGAGTGAGTTCCAGGACAGCCAGGGCTACACAGAGGAAAAAAAAAAAAAAGACAGTTTTTGTGTTGTTGAGATGCTGACTTCTGCACTAGCAGAGATCTGAGTTCAGGAGACTGTGGTATTTTTTTTTGTTTTGTTTTTTTGTTTTGTTTTGTTTTTCAAGACAGAGTTTCTCCGTGTTGCCCTGGCTGTCCTGGAACTTACTCTGTAGCCCAGGCTGGCCTCAAACTCAGAAATCCGCCTGTCTCTGCCTCCCAAGCGCTGGGATTAAGCTGGCTGGTATTCTTTTTATAAAGTGTCACCTGTCTCAGTGTTTTGTAAACATCCTCTCTATCATCTGACTGGTTTAATAAAAAGCTGCCCTATAGCAGCGCAGGAGAGGATAGGTAGACATCCAGCAGAGATAGGGACTCTGGGACAGATTCAGATTCAGGAGACTTGCCAACTAGACACAGGAAGAAATAGGTCTGAGGAGAGTTGACAGGCCTGGTGGCAGAACATAGATTAGAATAAATGGGTTAATTTAAGTTATACGGGCTAGTTGGGAACAAGCCTAAGCTAAGGTCTAAAGCTTTTATATTAATAAAAAGTCTCTGTCATTATTCGGATTGGTGGGTCTAGACAGTTCAACAATAAGGACAGATGTATTTTTGGGACACGGTTCATGGTAGCAGGGAAGACATGGTCGCAGGCATGGTGATGAGAAAATGAGGCAGCTTGTTCACATCTGAAAGAGTAGGAAATGGTAATCAGACATCAAATGGAACTTGCTATAAAACTCAAGGTCCTCCCAGAACCAACCCAGCACCAACGGCTAGGAACCAAGTGTTCAAACAGAAGACTGGGAATTGTTTTAGGTTCTATTGTTGTCATAAAACACCATGATCAAAAGGAACTTTGAGCCGGGCGGTGGTGGTGCACGCCTTTAGTCCCAGCACTTGGGAGGCAGAGGCAGGCGGATTTCTGAGTTTGAGGCCAGCCTGGTCTACAGAGTGAGTTCCGGGAC
>JADRCD010215251.1:0-40744 GCA_019843815.1 Montemys delectorum
TTGTTTGTACCCGTACTCAGACCAAATGTATGTGCCTTATTTAAATAAAGCAACAATTTTTAAAATCATATTTTTGTCCTTCTCAATCCAAAACTTCATTGAGTCTCACAAAATGTTATATTCCTTCAGCAAAAGCTCAGACTGCAGAACAACAGGTTACATTTTCATGAAAATATAATGATGTATATGAGACTGGAAGCTAAAAACAAACAAACAAACAAAGAAACAAGAAAACATAGCAACATTCCAAACATTTAACTCTTAGAGTCTGAAAGCCTTGAACAGTGTACATTGTTAAATTAAATTTGACCTGCATTAGTCAGGATTCTCTTCCCATCCCAGCATGTTTTACATGGTGACACCTCTTTCTCCATTTCATTTTCTAACTTTTCTTAGATGTTTCAGGGTAAGACTTAACTTTAATTCTGTAAATATGTGTTTTATTTTCTTTCCCTTGTACAAATATTTGAAAGTGTAATGGATCACACCTTTGTAAAGTTTCCTTTAAATTATATTAATATTATGTCAAGACACATGAAAAACTATGATTCTCTACGTCTGTCTCTCTGTCTCTCTCTCTCTCTTTCTCCCTCTCTCTCTGCTTGTGTGTGTGTGTGTTTGTGTGTGTGTGTTTGTGTGTGTGTGTGTTTGTGTGCATGTGAGCATGTGTGTGTGTGTGTGTGTGTGTGTGTGCAACAAAATTAAAGAGCAAAACAAAGATAAATTCAGGTCCATATTTCAGACAAAAAAATGAATGAGGACCACTATTTTTCAAATGTAATAGAAATGCAAAGAAGGAGAAATCAATGCAATCCAGTATGCCTTGGATCAGCACATTTTAAAACAAAATGTACTTTTGTATCTAAAAGTTGGAAAACCATGAATATTTAACAGAGAGAGAGAAAAGAATGATTTTGTCAGCCTGTAAAGCAAGTCCCAGGGAAGCTTAAATTCTACTGCTTTCTATTAGCTTCTCTGTTCAGTAAACAAAAAGCGTCTTTCACTGTGAGGAAGGTTAAGTCCTGGGGAGGTTTGATGAGTGTAGTCTTCTGAGGATAGAGAAGGAACAAACTCAAGTGCGGTTGTAGAGGAGAGTGCGTAGTGAAGCTCAATGCCAGCCAGCAATCATAAACTCTCTGGCTGCTGATAGAGCAGCTGGAGAGAGTCCGTGAAGAAAATTTCTAAAATCCTGCCAGATCTTAGAGCCAAGAGAAGCAGGGAGTGACTATTGTAGAAAAGGGACCTAAGAGATTGGTTTGGCTACTCCAGGATGCACGTCTTGTCCAGTTAATCTCTCCGTGGCTCATTCTTTGTGTCTGAAAGACTAGTAATAACAATGCCTGCTTTAGTAGATTACCTCAAGGAATAAATGAGTCATATTAGCCAAAAATCCATACTAAATATTTGATGGTTGTGTCTGAAGCTACACAGGGGAATATTTGAGCAGTTTACAAGTTTTATGGGAAGATGATTCTTAATGTGGCATAATGCAGGAGGAATTTTATTATCACCCAGCCCCTGTCGTTTTGACTCACATAATGCTCCCAGGAGTTTCCTTGATACTAGGAAAAAAAAGCAGCATTCTGCAGATTAGTAATATATTGATTCTTTGACTATGAACTCTGCACAAAATGAAAATACTAATCAGTGGGTAGAGTTGGAAAATGTGGGAGTACATACTTGCTTTAAACAATACTGACCTGTCGGCGACCATCACGACCAGCAAGAAAGAAGAGACTCAGGAGCTCTTCTCCAAGCAGTTTATTCAGGAACCTTGAACATTCTTCTTCTGACTGACTGACTATCTTCTGACTGATCTCCTGACTGATCTCCTGACCCCGAGGGGAACACCCCAGGCCCTTAAATGCTCTATGTCAAGCCTATCTCATTAGGCCACGTAGTGCGTGCAGATAGGTTGCCAAAAGCGGAAGCAAACCAGGCAAACAAGCACAGCCAAATCAGGTGTTGTTTATCACTCTAGCGCTCCAGCAAGGAGCAGAAGCCCGCGCTATCTTAGGGCGCAGTTCAGACAGCTCTCTACACTGACCTATAAGTTTGCTGGCTCCTTCATCCTTTTCTGTCTCTATCCATTATCCTATTGAGCACCATCCTAGCATTTTATCCTAATTTTTCATAAGTCTTTTGCAAGAAGCAAAAGACAACAGCATGAAAAGAACTTTGGACAAGTATCAAAGGCCTTGGTTTCTACCCTAATGAATGAATGCTATGAGAAACTTAAACCAAGTTCAATTCTCTGAATTATTTATTTTATCAGTCTCTCAATTTTTAGAAAAATTATACTTTGTGGATATTTTTGTATGATACAGGGAGGAGGGAGGGCACTTTCATTCTGGATAAGACCCATTATTTCTCTACTTATGAATCTTTTTTAACCACTCTGGGCTTTGAGCCTATATTTCAAGGTTCTGAGCGTTGAGCATAAGCCATAAGCATTGCTGGAGGCTGTTGCTGCCTGAACCAACCATTAACAAATTAAGAGGGAGCAAATCAAGTTGTCAAAACTCTGTAAAACTAATAAATCCTTGCAAATTGTTAGCTTATTTTTTATTTTTCATTTTTGGAGAGACACAGCAAACCCATCATGTCAAGACCTGGCAGTCTTAGCACAAGTCGTAAGTCTATCAGTAAAAGACCATCACAACGAAAATTTCTCATTAAGAGTACTAGCATAAAGGTTTTCAATTCACTAAAAGATTGTTCTTCATACCTTAAGTTTTGTGGAACAGGCACACATTAAGTAGAGTAAAAGAAAGGCATCCAAGCTGTCTCTGAGGTGTCTCTTGATCCCTCAGGCCATTAGTCTAGAAGCAAAAGTCACTAATGCAAAGGGACACTTGATGCTCATCTATCATCTACCTAAGCTGTGTAATTCTCCTTTATGGCTTCTTGGTGATCACACCAGAACAGAGGTGCCATCCCTACAAAGGTTGACTTTGTATCAGCTAAATATAGGAGCTATCCAGGAGTCAGACAATATCAGATACTTAGTGCTTCTTGTCATAGAGATGGAGATGAATGACATAGGGACATCTAATTGGGACTTTATCTGGAAGAGACAGATCATTTAGCTTAATGGACTTATTCTAAAAAATTGTCACAGAGTATTTTATTCCTTATGCATAGTTATAGCAAATACCTGACCCTAGCTAATTCAGTTAAACATAAAATTTCATTCGTTTGCAGTTACAGTAGCTAGAATATCCAAACTATCATGTGGACAATATTTGACAAGGACTTATAAAAAAACAGAGACGTAGACAAGAAAATAACAACACGAATAAGGTAGTAAACATGCAGAATAGCTGTGCTTTATAGAAAAACTAATTATACCTCTCAAGATCTAATACACTGCTGGAAGATATCTTATCATAATCCTCCAGGAGGTGCCAATGTTAAATTTCTTATGGTATGAATACCAAAACATTTGGAATCAACCTTCTAACAATTGACTATCAGTAGACACAACTTATCAAACTCCAAACTTCAAGCAAGTTTAAGACTCTCTGGAAACTGTGCTCTATTCTATTCTGTTATTCTATTCTATTCTATTCTATTCTATTCTATTCTATTCTATTCTATTCTATTCTATTCTATTCTATTCTTTTAACTCTTCACATTTTATTCTAATTCCATCTTATTATGTTTCTGTTTCATTCCATTCTTTCTTGTATTTAATCATAGAAGATAGTGAATTGAAAATTCAAGGTCTGATTTGCTCAACTACATGATCATATATATGTGTTTAAAAAATTGAAAGTATTTATCTACCATGATGGTTACTACAATTGAAAGTCTATATATCTTTCTCATTCTGTAAGGTCATGAAGATAGACAATTAAAAAGAAGCAGTAACTCATTTGTGTCCTAAAATATGAGTATAGTCTAATACCATATACAACTAGAGGAAAGGCCAGACATAATTCAGAAAGAGCATCAAACAAAAATACCAAGAATATGTATATAATTATAGGGGTTTTTGTTTGTAACATGAAAGCTGCTCACTGTGAAAAAGTTACTCTTGAAATTCATTTTTCTCTAATAAATATATGCAATTTTTTTTGCTAGAGACAGAGAGAGCATTACCAAATATGGAACAGGTGTATCATAGCTTAGTTGGGTATAAATAGTAGACTTTTTGTTATGAGGTATGGAAGGCTTTACAAGGAAATACCCAGTCATGAATAGAAATGGAAGCAAAAGAGTACAGACAGTTAAGCATCTGTATGCATTTTTAATAGTGTATGATGGATGGTGAGAATCATCTACAGGATAACAGCTGGTAGAAATATAATTGAAGAGGTGTTCAGGTTTTAGAATTAGCACAGAAGTTGGCAGTTGAAACAGAGACACAGATAAAAAAGATTTTTAAATGATTTATCTGTGTTAGCTATTATTGAAACTCACTATGACATCATTTTATTTACAAGTAAATTTAGTTACACTGATGTTTTTGTTACTGTCAGTATCATCAGAAAACTACAAGACAATATAGTATGTCCCTAAATTAGTGTAAATTGAAGATCAGGAGGGTTTTTTTTAATATTGTTTTTAATCAACTGCTATTTGAATTCATTAGCCATTTGAAGTACAGTACTTACTGAGGAGGAAAGTAGATAATGCTCCACAACTTTCCCTCATCCTAGGTGGTGAAACCCGTGTATTCTTATTTATTCCTGAAGTCCATTCATGTGGAAGACTTTTTCAAAAAGTCTGAAAAAGAAACTTTTCTTATTTCTTGGTGTTCTAGATGACCTCTCTGAGGATTAGCTCTCATGGTTCCAGGAGACACCATACAATTTTCTAAAGGATTCCTAAAGCCAACAAACTAGGAACTAGTTAATTCCACCAAACTAGGACTAAGAAACACAATAGAACCAATATTGCACAATCACACTAAGGCTACAAGATGGACACATAGAACAATAGTAAACAATAACTCTCTAATTAGAGGTAAGGCCCACTAAGCAGAAGAAAGACATTACTGATATAGGAAGCATACCCAACCAAGCAGGGCAAAGGACAAAGGGCAAATGGCAAAGAATATCATGGATCTTACATGAAAACCTACCACTGCAGCTTTACTATACCAACATGAACCTTAAAATAGTCTTTCCCAGGGAAAAAAATATGAACTTGTTTTCTAATAACAAATAATTAGCCATAAAGCATACATACAAATTACATTATGTAGACTGAACAAGTTATATTTATATACTTAGTAATATCTACATAGAGATTTATATATATATATATATATATATATAAAAGCTAATTAAAAGGAGAGGCCATGAATTTGAAAGAGAGTATGTAAAAGTATATGTGAGAGTTTGGAAAAAGTGATAGGAAGGAAAAGAAGTAACTACTTTATTATCTCAAAAGATAAAAGAAATAATGTCTTAAAAGCTGATTTTGACAGGCAAATAATGAGAAGAATCATAAATTGTTCTTGTGTAGAGGACAATGGAAAGTTACTACAATTCAAAATACATAATACATATGACAAAATTATTAATTAATTATTTATGGATTATTTAATTGGATAAATATTTTAAACATCATAAAAGGCATAGTAAGTATAATGGTAGAAATAAGAATCCTGAAATGAATTTCAATGCAATATTGTAATTGAGATAGAACTGTTAAGGTAATGGATATCAGACATATCCAACTGTGAATTAAGTTATCTATTAAGCTCAGGTAAGAAGTGTATATTTTTAGTTTGTTTTTAAATCAGCAAGAAACACATTTTTGTTCTACAGACATAGGCATGTGATAAACACAAGAATAAGCCACTATCAATCCTCATCATTAAATATTTGTTATCTAACCACAGTAAGAAATGGACATAAGAAACTGGAGACAAGGAACCTACACTTGTCCCTTCAAAAAGGAAGTTCAATGGCTTTAATCAGAACAAGTTTATACATTTGATAACCTAATATAAAAAGGATTCCCTATTAAGTTAAGGCTGGAGAGTTGGCTCAGCAGTTTAGAGTACTGGAAATTCTTAAAATAGAGTAATATTCAATTTCCAGCACTAAGTGGTGACTAATAACTACTCATAATAACTACTAATAACTACTCATAATAACTACTCTCACCCACCCACATACACACACACACACACACACACACACACACACACACAAGTATAATATCTACTGACAATTTTAAAAGCAGAGTAAGTTTATCTTAGTAAAATTAAGTTTAGTGGAAAGGACTGTGAGAAAGATAGCCAAAAACAGTTCAATCTTATTCATTAAGATTTCAAAAACAACTTAAGTCTATGTACAATGCCATTCTCCTAAGTCAAGCTTTCAGGAACTACTTACTTGACTGCAAATCACTATTTTTGTTTCTTCTTTTTTTCCATGTGGAACAGTCAACAGTTTATCTTGAAAGAAGATCCTTCCTTCATTAAGCAACTCTAAGTACTACTTTGACCAAAGAATGTGTGCCAATTTGGTTCAAACAAAATTTTGCTCTACAACGATTACATACATACCTAAAGCATATTAGTTTTACTGTGAATTATTGTCTATGTTCACCACTCTTCCTAGGATTGGATCTTTGCTCTTCTCAGATTGAAAATTCTTATCCTTTGGAAAACCTAAATTTTCAATGATGTAGTCTTCCAATCTGAACCTTGCTTAGATTTCTATAAACTAATTGTAATGTCTACAGATTTGTCTTACTTATATAATATTGATCTGCCAGTCATCTATCTATATGCATATAAGACTTACACAAGTTTATGGTCTTGTCATGCCATTTATATACATGTACCAGTGTTCTTCAATCATATTTTACTTCATCTTCCATCCTCTTCTCTTCTCAGCAGTTCCCCTCTCCTCAACATTATTTCAGAACCATGTCATACAGCCTCAATTAACTACAGTTCTTAAAGAGAGGATCAATATGCCAAGCATAGTTTAATAAGCTTTATAATCTAGTTTTTGATAGTCTAACATTTCACTTTATTTGTAAAATAGCAATCTTTAATGTTCAGTGCCTATAACTGTATCCCTGTGCTAGTGCCTATTCAATGAAACATCACTGAATGGCTCATACGGGAAAGATTTAATGTCAGAACTAGCTTAAAAACCACTCTATTACATATTGTCTGTGTAGCTTTGCATAACTTTTTTGACTTATTCAAGGTTTAGGTTTATTATCTGGAAAATGAGGATAATAATAGTCAGTTCATTGTGAGGATTAAATCAAATGATTATTCTAAAGTACTTGGCTCAATTGCTATTATGCAATTTCTCATAATAAATTATTTATATTGAAACCAGTGTTACTAATTAATCTTTTACAGTGAATAAGATTTAATTGCTATAACCTTTATTTTGCCTGTATTTTAAAATAAAATATGAAATAAGATTTCATATCTTGCCTTCCTGGTAAGATGTTAGTAATTATGAAATCAAACATTAGATGTTATACTACTTTAAAAATTATAACAAACCTTTTATACAGATACAATTTTGGGCCAAAAATTTAAACATGGGTTGATGTCTCCATTCCCTCCAGTGAAGGTCTTGTCTAACTACTGAAGGTGGACACTTCAGGTGCCATATCCCCACTGTTAGAAATTTCATCTAAGGTCACTCACATTGAGTCCTGGGAACCTCCCCAATCCCAGGTCTCTGGTATTTTCGAAAGGTTCACCCCCCCCCAGCACCTGCATATTTCCATTCATTTTCTTGGCTCTTTTGGCTTGTTTTCTTGCTCCTACCTTACCAGCTCTCCCCAACCCCTTGTTTCCCCTCCCCTTCCCTCTCCCATCAAGGTCCCTCCCCCCCTCTACCTCTCTTGATTATTTTGTTCTGCCTTATAACTGGGATTGAGACACCCTCATTTGAGCTTCCTTTCGGTTTAACTTCTTAGGGTCTATAGGGCAGGCATATCATGGGTATTGGTACTTTTTGCCTAATATCCACTTAACAGTGAGCACATACCATGCATATCATTTTAGGCCCTCAGCACATATGTAGCAGAAGACTGCCTTATCTGGCCTCTGTGTGAGAAGATTTGCTTAATTCTTGATGACTCAGGTAGGGGGAATGCCAGGGGTGGTGCACCATCTCAACAGTGAAGGGGAGGGGGAATGGGGGAAGAATTTGGAAAAGGAAGTCTGGAAGGGGGAAACATTTGGGAAGTAAATAAAATACTTAATTAGCAAAATAAAAATATAACAAATCATTTCTTAGAGTTGGTGTCTAGAAGAAGAAGATGTACTTATAAACTCTCTGAGAATAAAATAGGGACTATTTACAGGAACAGAGAATGATGCAAAAGTTATCTCTGGTTAATAAGTCCCCATGATAGTAAGAGTGTCAGAAGTATCCTTATAATCTCTCCAACTGTAAAATAGTTATTGTGTTTTTTTTCTTGTTCTAATGACTGCCGTATATGGATAGAATTGCTTACTACAGTTATGTGTCAGAGTGCATGCTTATATCACCATAATTAGTCTGTTCTTATGGGATAAGATTATGAAGGAATGTTTGCAACACTAGTTTGCTATTTAATATTTTAAAATGATGTTATTGTTTAAAAATTATTTTAGATTTGTGTGTGTGTGTGTGTGTGTTTGTCTGGAAGAGTATCTGTGTATCCCTCCTGTGCAGTGCTTATAAAAGCCAGAAGAGGATGTCAGATCTCACAAATGCCAGAATAGGGTTTTGGACCCCTGGGTACAAGAGGTTCAGATTCTTGTGAGCCACCTTATGTATGGTTCCTGAAAATAGAAGACTGTGTCAGTAGCCTGTGCTCTTCATTGCTGAACCATCTCTCCAGCACCAACCAATTATTTTGTAATATCTTGCATTGAGCAATTTAGAATCTTCAACATTACATACAAAGCAGTTGATACAGCATTTATTTTCTTCATTAGCAATTATCCAGGACTTCCAAACAATTAACCATAGTGTTAACAGCAAAATTATTAATTAAACCATAAACATCTCCTTTAAAGAGCTATGCACAAAGATAACCACAACAGTTGGTGAAATAATGGACACTGTCCATGAAGGTTTCTCTAATAATGGTGGCCTCCACCATTTTTTCTACACACTTATTAAACCTACAGTACACTTTACACTGTTTCTCTTTTAACATAATGCCTTACAATGCAATTGAAACTGCTTCAGGTGTGCATTCAGCTGGATGATTTACTAGCCATAATATCTTTAAAATTGTAAGGCCCAATTTCTTTATGTGTAAAATGAGGATAAGAACGGTGCCTTCCACTCCCAAAGCAGCTCCTCTTATTCAAATGATATGTTGGATGTGAAAATAATTTTCAAAATGAGTGTAATTATTCAGATATTATCTAACTTAGAACTCAATATTTTTCAATCTTTATCCCTTATTTTCTTGTTTTACACTCTCTAGAAATCTCTATTTTGTCTCACAACCTAAACTACTCTTTTAGCATGATAGTTCTGAGATGTGTATTTATACCTCATTTCTATGAACATGAGACAGAAACCCATATATCACGGTAGATAATCGAAAAATTTTCAAATTTAACTTATCCAGATGTGGACTTACCCTAATTCTCTGTTTCAATAATTTTTCTACCACTGTTTTGATGTCTTCTCAACCACCTAGTTACTATAGTTAAAAGCAAAAAAGTCTTAAGTTTTTTCCTTCATCCTAGTCTGTCCTTTAAAACCAGTCATCAGTACTTTAGTACTAAATACTTTTAAGCCC
Organism: Montemys delectorum; assembly: GCA_019843815.1. Taxonomy (NCBI): domain Eukaryota; kingdom Metazoa; phylum Chordata; class Mammalia; order Rodentia; family Muridae; genus Montemys; species Montemys delectorum. The sequence continues at coordinate 9,745 of JADRCD010215251.1, forward strand.
TGAATCAGTGTATCAGTCTTTTGACTGGCTTTTCCATAGTGGCTCACTATGATAGTCTCCCACAAATTATAAGTAGATCAGGAGCTTTCTAACTTAATCTACGATGCAAAAACAAAAACAAAAAAATCAATCGTAGAGCAGTCTGCAAATTCAAATATGAGTTTCAAAAACCTTAAATCTATTCTTGTGAAATTAAATGTATTTATACATATCACTGGTAACTGGTTAAAATATAGTTTTTAATGAGGACTTGCAATCTAGGGTGATGTTCAAACCTAGGGAGAATTGAACTAGTCAATCAAAAATGAAAATGTTAAGGACACACCCAACATAAAAGCAATGCTATTACCAATACTACACTTGTGTGAAAATCAAATTTAGTTATTTATTAAATTATGCAGTTGGTGACTAACTTGTCAGCTTCTTGAGAGTGCCATACTATTTCCTGAACCACAAAATGGCAAGCAATTATTCAATCATGCGGTAATCAGCCTTCATGCCAGTATGGCAAAATACTTGGCATAAACTAAGGAAGAAAAGGGGTTTGTTTGTTTGTTTGTTTAACTTTTAGAAGTTTTAGTCCAGATTGTTCATGTCTGTTAGTACTGTGCTCATAATGAATATCATAGCAGATGGAGCTTTTGGTTGAGTCTATTCACTCTATGGTTTGCAGAAAGTACCCACACCCAGATAAAAGGCTTTGGAGCAAGACAACCATCAACTGAGTAACATGAGCCCAGAGTAACTCATGTCGTGAAGAAAGGATCTTCTTAAGTTTGCTGAACAGAGCTCTCAATAACTGATCCTGTGGAGGCCATTTTATATTCTATGCATAGTAAGTAACCTCTGTCCACTTACTTACCTACTTTCATTTATTAAGTTTTCTCAACTAGAGTTCTGCCCTTCTACTCTGATGCATCATTTGTGAGATTTTTCTTGAGTACATGCCACTTGTTCATCGTGAAATGATTTGTACAACTGTCTTTCTCTGATCTTTCCTCTAGGATATTGTCTATGGATTAGAAGCAACAGATTCCAATGTATCCATCATACTTCCCCTTCATGGCCCCGTTTATATATACTTATTTATTTAAACATACACTGATAGTGTACCTTTCTGCTTTATTATACTTCAATAGAAAATACTTGTTGATTTAAAAGAATTGTTTGAATACTTCAGACTGAGAAAAATACATTTCTTAAAAATTTACACAAATTTACATGTTTTAACAAATGAAAGAATAAAATAATATAATAATTTGAGTTTTATTTTGCTATCATTTTAGATTTCCTTTCAACTCCTTTCTATGTTTTTGACATATCTGATAATATTTACATACAATGAAATATTTATACTCATAAGAACAATTACTGATTGTGTGTCTTTAGGTCCTATAAATTTAGTGAATGTCTTACTTTTATATTTTCAGTGAAGACATTTTAAATATTAAATAAATACATGCACATGTGTTAATCTAGCAATATACTATATGTTATAAATATAAATACCTGTACCTTTACATATGAATACACATATTTTTCATTCTGTGGCCATTGTACAATACTTCATTTCCCCAAATTTCTTACCCTCAGTCTATTAAATGATTGTAGCTTTGCCTAGCCTCCTAGAGTAGTGAATTAATGATATAGGTTAAATGTTTCTAACTCACATAGGATCATGCCTTAATGCTGATAGAGTCTCAGAATGAGTGCTGCAGAAGCAAGTTCTACTTGGCTCTTCTCACTCTATCTCATGCCTTCCTCCATATAACAAGGACATTTTGCCAATTTAGATGAATCTCTGGTTTATAGGCTTTGTAGGTAGCTTAATAAGACAGGAAGCTATGTGGGATGCTGAGGAGAACAGGCATACACTCAGGTAAGCATCAGGTTTGGAAAGTGAGACATCTTCTCATTACCTAACCAATATGAACAGGGATACAATATAAGGAAAATTGGGATTCATCTTTAATGTTAATTAATCATTCACACCCTTAACATGTAACAGTACCCTTACTCTTCAGTAGGGGATTTAAGTAGAACAGATGGAGAAAATACTATTGAAAACCGACTGAGTACCCACTCATCTCTAGTGATGCCTCATGTCCAGTTATTGTGTTTATTATGTGAAGGATGTGATTGTTGTTTCTTTTTATCTTTTGGGTTGGTCTGTTTACCTTTAAATTCATGCCTTCTCTAAAGTCCCCACATTAAACCAAATGTTAAGTAAATGTGGGAAAGGTAAAAGATAAAACAGCTCAAAATAGTCAAACATTTTCTCACATATTTCCATGTTTTTGAAGCCCAATGGTTTTGGAGTACTAAAGCCTTTTTATATTATTCTCTACATTACATTTCCCTATAACAAGACAAGAGTCAGAGTCAATAAGGACACCAGAAGGATTCAAAGCTCTTAAACTCCATAGCAAGAAAAGCCTTTAGCAATACCAACAAAGGCAAACATTCCATATTTTTTCATGTACAAAATATACATGTTCATATTATATGTGACTTTGTGAATCTATGTGATTATAGTAGAGTGATAATTATGTAAGAGATGAAAGGTGACCACCAAGAGGGAAGGGAAGGCTAAGAAATGTGAAGATGAGAAAAGTCTAATAAGTACATATATGCATATATATACATATATACATACAAATATCTGTCATAATTAAACTGGACTTTATACAATGAGTTCCAATAAAAATAACTAATAATACATGATAACAATTATGTTGTCAATTTGCTCTTGAATCTTATAGAACAAAGATAAGCCCATATCCCTCAAATTCCTGGAAGGTGCTATGCAAATATAAATGTCTGCTGACCTCAGAGAGTGGACCAATGACAGATTACAGTATAAAAATATCTAACATGGGGAACCACTACCTTTTATTATGTTACTTACAAGAATGTGTTACTTTTTCCAAGCTGTGTGTCTATCTTTGTGTCTTCCAGGCTGCTTAGATTTGCTCAGTCTGATCCTCTGAAAGAAAGAAAGAAAGAAAGAAAGAAAGAAAGAAAGAAAGAAAGAAAGAAAGAAAGAAAGAAAGAAAGAAAAGGGAAGGAAAGAAAAAGAAAGGAATGGAAAGGAAAAAGCATAACTAGTCTAAGAGTTTTCAGGAGTCATTACTGCTTCTGTACTCTTAGAAATGTAGGAGTTTTGGTAATCTTGTCAGTTTCAGAGACTTTCAGGAACTGTTTTGAGTTATTTCCTGTCTTAAGAGAGTTTTCCTTGAAGAGATGAATTTAATCCCAGAGGAAACTGGAATACAACACTAGGCTGCTTGAGAGAAAAATTAATCAATAATCTTACCAAGACAAGAACCCTACAAATTTCAATAGCAGAGTGGGAAGGGGTACCATGGGTGCAATTGTGCCCCATTTGTTATGAGGTTAATCAAACATTCTTTGATTGAATTTAAGAAGAGCTCCACAGGAAAAACAGCCCTGATTCTAAGGCTCACAGGCTCCAAGGATGCACCCATGACCATTATTTTTCTAAATGGATATGGCAAATATCCACTTTCTAAATTTGTGTACAGCAGACCAGATTAGTGCAACTCTCAAATCTCTTCAAAGAACTTGTTGCGCAGTGTATGGTGGTGATTAAAAAGATGACAACTCCTCAATCTACATAGAAATTGTGACTGTGGCATGCTCAGCCACAAATAAGCCATTTAAATCACACATACCCTCAAGACTCAGGGAGGTTTCAAAAAGTTGAAGATTCTAAGAATCAAAAGTTTTAGAAAACCAGAGCAATACAGTATCTTTTGGACATGATAGAACCGTTGTGTTTATGAAATCACACTATGGTTGCTTAAATAAGTCCTGTATATGAAAAAGCCAGTCAACATTTTAGTTTGGAATAGGAAGGCTTCATAAGCATTTACCTCTAACAGAGGACCTATGGATAACTAAGGGCTTTCAGGAGACTGAGTCAGCTCTCCTTAAGGGCAAATGGTTCCTGTTATATGAACTGTGATCTAGTGGGTAACTAAGTACCCAGAAGTGTATGGACAGCACAAATTGTAGTTGAATACTACTGAATTGCTTACTGAATAAATGAAAGGGGAGAGAAAGTGCAGGGTATTTTGGAGGTGGGGACAATTTTAAGAGAAGGTAAAGCAAGAAATGAGTGATCATAACTAAATTACATTTTGCAAAATCTCAAACAATTCATAAAAATATTTTAAAATAATAACCTAAACTACTTAAGTTATCAATGGAAAACTAGTACTAAGATGGTAGTTTCTGCTCATTTTTCATATTACATTGTCTTAGTCATTAAAATTAGCATTGAACTAAAATTGTACAATTATGGAAGAAGAAATAGGAAGTACTGGATAAAAAAAATAATGCAGACTGCTTAACCTGTACCACATTAATGACACATTCTAAGACAGGCTATATCAAATTTAGTAGACCATTTTATCAGATGATATCAGGTGGCCAAGGCCGGGTGGCTTTTGTGTACTTCTGACAAGTATTCTGAATGTAAGTAAGCTTTAATCAGGGGAATCTTTCTATCGTAACAATAAAGTTCTGTATACAATTAATTTCTAAGTTAAAATTATCAGAAGAACTTCTATTTTTAGGAACATTGTTGATCTAGAACCATAAACTAAAACAAAAATCAAATAAAAGTTCTTACCTATGTTGCTATATACAGTTCTAAATATATATCAGCGAGAGACACTGTGAGGCTATGGTTATTTTGATAAAAATATACGGTATTATGCCCTGAGAGATCCATTCTTCTGGAAATACTACTTCTTCACAGAAGAATATATGAACATACTCTGTTACACTGTCTGTTCACCTTCCAGACAACAACCAATCAGTCATCAAGCGTGGGTATTTATCCTTGTGAGTAATTTCAGGTAAAGGGAAGTGAAGAATTTCAGGATTGTTTTAAATTCCAAAGGATTGTGTCTTTCAATAAATTTTAATGTCATGCTATTTATGGCCAAATTATATATCACATGGAGGTATTTAGTTTATCTCTCCTATTATGAAAGAGAGAGACCACCAGAAATTCTGATAGAATTTTCATCATTGATCCAGAATATCAGAAGGTCATTTTCATCCTTCCACTTCTAATAGTTACTCAAAATTTGAACTTTTTTTTTGTTGTTGTTGGTTTTGGTTTTTGATTTACAGCTAACTAACATGTTTTCTGTCCCATCAAATGGGAACAAATGTAGTTTAGATAAAGGGAGAATTAAAAATGTAATTTAAATGGTTTTATTCACATACCATATAATTATAATATATAGTTATACATATGTCATTTACATATATCTCCTAGACATTGGTGACATTATCCTACTTCACAAATGTATCAGAAAGGTCAGTTAAATTTTCTTTTCTCAGGTCATATAGTTAGGTTACAGTAAATCAGTTGTACAAATCTATAGCACTATTCAGTTCCTCACAAGAAGCTCAATATATTTTAGAATCTCTAAAAATATATATAAAAGAAATATAAAACATGCCAACAAAAAGAAATAACTACACAAAACAGCTGAGCTATAAGAACATATCCCACAGAGCGGGTGCTTTTGAGATAGCCCCAGTTCCAGTTGTTTGGAACCCACATGAAGACCAAGGTGCAAGTGCACATATATGCAGGGAGCCTTAGGTCCAGCCAGTATATGATTTTAGGTTGGTGGTAAAGACTGAGAGTTCCAATGGGTCCAGGTTAGTTGACTCTGTTGGTCTTCCCATGGAGTTTCTATTCCCTTCATGGCCTGCAATTCTTCCTTCTATTATTCTACAAGAGTCCTCAAGCTCTATCCACTGTTTGGCTGTGGGTATCTCCATCTGTCTGTGTCAGCTGTTGGGTGGAGTCTCTCAGAGGACATCCACTCTAGACTGCTGTCTCCAAGCATAACAGCATATCATTAATTGTGTCAGGGATTGGTGCTTCTCTATGGGATGGGTCTCAAGTTGGGCAAGTTATTAGTTGGCAGTTCCCCCAGACTCTGTTCCATCTCTAATCTCTACATTTCTTGTAGACAGGATAAGTTTTGGCTCGAAAGATTTGTGGGTGGATTGGTGTTCCTATAGAACCACCAAGGTTCCAGCCTGTTTACCCAGGCTCCATATTCACCATGTTGTGAGTCACAGATAAGGGCACCCCCATTGATAAGACAAAATGGCAGCTTACAAATTGAATAAAGATCTTTATCTGACACAAGACTAATATCCAAAATATATAAAGAACCCAAAATGATAACCCCAACAACCCCAATAACCTAATTTACAAAATGGGGCACAGTGTTAGAATTCTCAGTAGAGGAATCTCAAATGATGATGAAGCACTTAATGAAATGTTCAAAGTCCTTAGCTAGCTACCGGGGAAAGGCAAATAAAAACAACTCTTAGATTCCATTTTACCATAGTCACTATGGCTAAGATTCAAAACTCAAGTCATAAGCACATGCTGGCAAGGAAGTGGAGCAATTTTGTGGTGGTTTCTCAGAAAACTGGCAACAGTTCTACCTGAAAACCCAGCTATACCACTCCTGGGGATATACCTAAAACAATAAAAAATACTTGCTCACCTATTTTCATAGCAGCTTTATTTGTAATAGCCAGAAACTGGAAACAACCCAGATGTCCCTAGTGCATAAAAATAAATGTGGTACATCTACACAATGGAATACTATTCATCTATTAAAAATTATGACATCATGAATTTTGCAGGTAAGTGGAGGGAACTTGAGAATATAATCCTGAATGAGGTAACCCAGTCCCAAAAGGACATATACGATATGTACTCACTCATAAGTGGCTATTAGACATAAAATCCAGGAGCCATATTACACTCTATAGACCCAAAGAAGCTAAGTAAGGAGGAAAACAAAAATGAGAATGCTTTGATCTCACTTAGAAGGTGGAATAAAATACTCATAAGAGGCAGGTGCAGGGAGGGAACTGGTTGGGGATGGGGAAGGAGGTGGGGGGGTTGGAAATCTGCAGCTTATTGGGGGACAGGCAAGGAACATCTCCAGTAAGAGATCAAGAACTGTATTGTTTTTTTTTTTAACAGGACAATTTTGAGTTAAAAGTTTGTGGGTTGGTTGATGGCCTTAACCCTCCACTGGGAGTCCTGTCTGGCTTCAGGAGGTAACTTCTTCAGGTTCCATGTCCCCACTGTTAGGCTACTAGTCTAAGATCACCTGTATTACCTCCTGGGAGCCTCCTCATTCATGGTCTCTGGTCTCCCCACTTTACCATCCATCAGCTGCAGATTTCCATTTATTCTCCTTGGTCTTCTCTACTATCTCTCCACACACCTGGTCCTAACTTGCTCATTCCCCTCCCCAATCCCTCACTCATCCACTTCCATCCCTCTCTCTCCTCCTATGACTATTTAACTCCCCTTCTAGGTAAGATTCAAAGATCCTTGCTTGGACCTTACTTCTTGTTTAACTTCTTTGTGTCTGTGGGGTTTATCAAGGATTTCCTGTCCTTCATGGCAAATCCCACTCTTATTGCCAGGGACATATCATGGATTATAGAGGGATGAAAATAGAAAATGTTTTAGGCCTCTGAGGAGTCTTGGGTTGAAGTAAGGAATTTAGAGATGCCACTAGCATTGGTAACATAATGCAAAATATTGCAACCTAGATGAGAAATATTCCACATAGTATCAAATATCTGAACACTGGGTCCTCAACTGGGCCCTCTGGGGAAGTTATGGGATCTGTAGAAGGTTGTACTCAACTTCCTGCTTGCTCTTTGTTTCCTGTGTGAATGAAATGTGATCAGTCAGCTTCCTTCTCTAGACTTCTACCATCTTGCCTTCCCAATCATTATAAGCATCTTGTCCTCTGGAACCAAAATCCAAAATAAAGTTGGATTTGGTTCTACTGGTTTCTTTCAGCAACAGAAAATGGATTAACATTTTGGAGACTTGAATTATGGCAACCATTTTTTTCTTCACACAGAGTAGGACAGATAAGAGGTAAAAGTGAAAGTGTGGTGGTAGAAAAATGTAAAGATCCACATTTCATCCAAATGTAAACTTTCATTTTAAATATCTAAATGGAAGATCTTATTTTATTTTCAGATTGGGACTTCATCAACAAATTCATTTGCCCAAATTTTCAAAAAAAATTTCCATAAGTTTATGTAAACTTAATTATATTGTTAAAGTTGCCATGTGATTTTGTGTTTATTATGTACAGACTCTGAAAACCAGGTGGACCTCATTGTCTCAGACAAAAGGAACTCAGGTGCATGTCCACACATATTTTCCTAGTCCAGGCTGGACCACTAACATTGTGACAAGGAGAAAACTTTACACCAAACAGCTTAATATATTCAAAAAATATTGTGCTATTTAGGATTATAGTAGGTAAATTATTTCTAGTACAAGTTACTACTGTTTCTCTCATAGTATAAAAATGCCTGTGGTGGGAACAGGAAGCCACAAGACTCATCTGTGGAAAGGTCAGTCTCTTTGCCTGGAATTTTCAATGAGAAACTCTATCTAAATTCTTTCAGCAAGACTGAACAGCCCTGTCAGTTCTGTGAGATGATATTAAACACTGATTTGATGTTCAGCTGTCTAAGTGCAACTGGTTATTTTGCTATTTAACTTTTGCTTGCAGCTCATATTATAAATCCACTCATTCTAAAATAAAAGTATGAGATTCATGGATCATTCTTCAGATGGAAAAATAGAATATCATTTATTATTTCTACTTTTTTGGCAGCACTAAGAGAGGAATACAGAACCTGTACCTTCCAGGAAAGAGCTCTACATCTGAGTTACATCTATACCTGCTTTTATTCTTGAACCATTTGTATTAATTTAAGTCAGAATTTGAGGCAACATCTACAACAACATAAACCCACAATGACTTCTGCTTCACTAAGAGTGATTTCCAGAATGTTCTTCAAGAAGTTTGTAATATTCTAGTTCCTGTATTTATCTGCATTCTGATAAATAGCCTTTTCCCCCCAATTCTGTATAGACTTAGCTATTTGGAATGCTTTCTGTCTTTCATTTCTTACATTTCGCTTATGGAAAAATGGAAAGTGAAAATTTATGATCATTTTTGGAAATGTTTATCCTTTAGGAAACATTTTTAAAACATAGGATTGTGTTGGTGGTAGTTTGAGTTGAGTGTGCACGTATGTGTGAGTGTGTGTGTACGCGTGTGTGTGTGTGTGTCTGTCTCTCTATGCTTCCATACAATTACATAAGTTTTCAGATACTGGCAGCTTAACAATTTGTTGTACATGATCACCACCCTAATTACTAAATCATATGAAGACAGATGCTTCATATGATATATTTTCCTATCTAACAATCCATCTATCCATTCATCTATATATCTAGGCATTCATTAATGAATTCATTCATTCATGATCTTAAATGTTATTCAGTTTGATTTCCAACTTCTGTTTCTTTCTCCCAAGTACCTCGAGGAACACATAGCTAAGACCTGTTAATGGAGTATTTTACTGAATCAGACAGACGAGTTCATAGATGAGGTTATTGGGCCATATTGATTCTTTGATCTCTGGGAAATCCTTGAGTTCAGTACATATCCTTATGTCTATACAGCTGTCAAAATACCTTTAGCCTTGGAATTTTTATCTTGGGGTGAAATAATGACTTCTTTGAGCAGTCAATCCCTACCTTTTACAATACTGAAATATCCAAAAGAAAGGTAGATTGTCTAACGTGTTCTATCATATAGAGAAAACAGTGCTCCCCTAAAGACTCCACCTCTTCGTTTCTCTATAACTTTAGTAATTTAATAATTTGGAGTGAGAGACACTCAATATTCATTAAAAATTCCTCTTCTTGAAAGTTAAACTATCTTAATTTCTACTTTAACCAAATCATAATATTTAATACTATTTATCATGGTTTGTGACTGAGACCTCAAAAAAATGTACACATAGCAACATAGCATGTATTCACAGAATAAACTGAATTAATGATCTCAAATGCAAAACACAAATATTGAGTTTATAATTTGAACACTGGAGTATAATCGCAAAAACAAACTTAATGTTACCCCTGACCTTTTGACTAACCCACAATGTACCTAGGGCCAATGACTTCCTGGTTTCTTTTGAGGTATTTCAAAGAGATTATATAACATAATTCTCTAGGTTGTTCCTAGATCCTTTATCACAGTCTCATATTGCATTGTAATAAATATGCAGGAATTGGTATTAAGTTCGGCATATTTTCTGTGACAAAATTTGTTATGTGGTCATTTATCTTAATGTTTACCTCCATATGTGTGGGTCTCTACATCTACCATGAGAACTAATTATATGCAAATTCTGTATGTGGTAAAGGTCAGGCTGGGATTGAACCTAAGTCCTTCAGCTTCCAGTTCAATGGACATTTCATCACCTAAGGCTCTGCCTTAGTTTCATAGCCACATGTAGAAACATCTGTCAACAGTCACCCAAGCAGTTTTTCCAGATTGCTTTCATTAGTCATTTAACACATACAAAATTCTTGCCAGAAAAACAATCTTACTAGGGAGGCTCAAGCTATCAAGATAGTTTAAGACAACACAGAATACTGGTTAAAATGTTGGTAAATGGAAGATAGTTTTTGGACTGAACATGGCTCAAAAAATGTTTTAAATGGTTTACTTTATGTTCAAGAGTACCTTGCCATTTCTCCAACATGTACCAGACGTAGCAGAGGGGATCTATACAGAGATTAGTGGTTAGAGGTTTATTCAACCTAGTGGAAAGGAAATGCTAACATTGCATTTAGAAAGTACTGAATCTATGCTGAATTTTATTAGTGTTTTTCAGTTGACTATCAGTGACATTTTGTCTCTGGGATTTGATTCCTTTATGCTTAATAGTGACTTTTCTCATGGATTTATATGTATGTTCTGAGGAAAGTAGGTTCCAAAGCAAGGTCTAGAAATTACCTTTGTTCAAAATTAAAACTCTTAAACAACTTATTTTCAATAACATTTATTGTATGTCTCTGTTTCCCGCCCCTCACTCTGCAGGAGCAATTATACATAAATATGAGGGGAGTGGTGCATATATGGTAAGTGCACAATCCCCAACAAATTTGAGTAAACCACCTTTTTCCTTCATATCAACTAGATTCATCTCCAATTACTGATTGAACTTTGCCACTGTGATTCTTTACTATCAGCTTAAAATTTAAAGTTAACACCTGCAAATCTGAACTTAGCTTCCCTCAGACAAATTAGCTACTCAAGATACTAGCTCCAGGCTCAGTAAAAATAGTTGTTTCTTTTTATTTATTTTTTTAATTTTTCTTTCATCATTTCCCAGCAATAAATTGTTAAAATATATTTAATGTGCTCCTTTTCTTGAAGTATGGCATGTACTTACTCCCATCCAAATCCCAATGCTGATCAGTTCTATTGAAATCTCACACACAGTTGCCTCTTAATTTTAAAATCGTCCAATACAATCTTAATTGAGAGATGTACCATACCAGACAGAGTGTTGAGGTTTTTTAAATAAATCTCCACATATTGTGACCATACATAACCATTTTGAGCATATCTCTATATCTCTTGGTTCTGAATATCTTTTTCCCTCCATACAATCAATTTTCATTCACTTTTCAAATGACTTTTATAATATAGCCAACACAACATTGCGAACCTGATTCCTCTGTATAAGACATTTAGATTCAGTTCCTCTACTCTGTCTTCTCCATGTGTTCTACATATTTTGTACAGAGTTCATTTCTAAATCATTTTGAGAGAATTAATCCTTTTTTGTAAAAGATGGATCCAAGATTTTGGTGTTAATAGAGATAGGATAGCTTATATTTTCAAATCTTTATATTTAATAAGTTATTTGAGTTTTTAACATACAAAATTAAGATTATAACTAGAAGTAACTGGGGATAGCCACTAGATAATCCTACATTCCAGGAAAGCAAGAGGCTCCCAGGAGCCAATTGGATTGACATTAACTGAAATATTCAAAAAAGGAGAGAGAAACCCTGTAGAGACTGTATCCAGAAGTTATGCACGGCCCCTGGTTGAGGGACCGGGCCACTCATCCATCACAGAAATTTCAACTCAGAATTGTTCCTGTCTAAAGGAAGTGCAGGGACAAAATGGGGATCAGAGATGAAGGAAAGACCATCCAGAGACTGCCCTACCTAGGGATCCATCCCATTTGCAGACACCAAACCCAGACACTATTGCTGATGCCAAGAAGTGCTTGCTGACAGGAGCCTGGTACAGATGTCCTCTGAGAGACTCTGCAAGAGCATAACTAATACAGATGCGAATTTTTGCAGCCAACCATCTGACTGAGCATGGGGACGGCAATGAAGGAGTTAGGGGAAAGACTGAAGGAGCCGAAGAGGTTTCAATCTCTAGGAAGAACAACAATACCAATCAGCCAGACTCCCCAGAGCTCCGAGGGTCTAAACCACCAATCAAAGAGTTCACATGGAGGGACCCATGGCGACAGATACATATGTAACAAAGGATTGCCTTATCTGGCAACAATGGAAGGGGAGTCCCTTGGTCCTGTGGAGGCTGCATGCCCCAGACTAGGGGAATGCTAGGATGGTGTGGTAGAAGTAGGTGGATGCATGGGAGGGCACCCTCATAGAAGCAGGGGGGGAGAGGGGTGGGATAGAGTGTTTGTAAGAAGGGACAGGAAGGAAGATAACATTTGAAATGCAAATAAACAAAATAACCAATAAAAAAGATGATAACCCAGCAAAATTTTCTTTACTAGAAGACAGGAAGAACAAAACAACAGGAATAAAAAGTCATACGAATATCAAACTAACTTCAGGTAAAGTCTAAAACCTTAAAGAAATTCCTTTTATCACATGAAGGTACATTTTACTCCATTCTCCTTTTTAAGGCTGCTGATGGTATTGAAACCATAGGTGAATAAAACAGCAGACTGCATGATCTACAGTAGTTTTAGTATGACCATATTTTATTAAATAGTATCTGTCATTTGTGCTATTATCCCTCGTTGCTGGAGGGGAAACCAGGAAAGGGAATAACATTTGAAATGTAAATAAATAAAATATCCAATAAAAGAAAAAAAAAAGAAATAAACAGCCACTTAATGAGATACTTCGAACTGGAAAATACTCTCTTCTTCAATTTCTAATTAATCTCTGACAAAATTTGTACTGTAAATAGTGACTGAAAATCAGGGTTTATCATTGTCACCTCTGGTTTGGGACTTAGCCCAGGCTGGGCTGTCCAGAGGGTAAGTCTGTCTGACATTACCACACACCACTTCCCCACGTTGGGCACAACAAGATGACTATGACTCTAAACATATAGAAACCCTTTCAAACTTTCCAGCCACAGATGAAATCACTTTGGAGTTCATCTTCCCAGCATTAGCATTCCTTTGTCTTCCTCCTAGTACATCACAGTTAAATGTCTAATTTAAAAAAAAAAGTCTCTGTATATCTATATTTAAACTCTGTATCTCTCTTCAACTTCAAACCAGTAGTTTTAATTTTTTTTCTTTATTTACATTTCAAGTATTATCCCCTTTCCCAGTTTCCCTCCTGCCTGGACACTGTGGCTTTTTTAGATAAAATTTAAATACAGGTAACTGAGTAGGTGTGGAGAAGAGGGAGGATGGGAGTGTGAAAGAGAAAGAGACAGAGTTGGACAGAGACAGAAAAATAGAAAGAGAGAGGGATGGAGAGAGAGTGAGAGGTAGACACAGAGGCAGAGACAGAGAGACAGAGACAGACAGAGACAAAAATCGAGAATGAGTGGAAATATTAGACTCCACGAGTATGTCCTTCTGATGGAAAGAATAACTTAGACTATCAGAGAAGGTGGTAAACAGAGCAGAAGCCTCCTCGAAGACTGGAACCCATGACCAGTTCCAACCACTGACAGTGAGAGGGATAAAGGGAGCTGGAGTCGAAAGCCAAAGAAGCTCTCAAGGTACATTCTCATCTTGGGTCATTCATGCACTCACAACACATCAGCTCACAGGCAGTCCTCTTCGAGTTGTTCTTAGTTGCAGAATATTACAAGAAGGTTTTCTCCAGCTTGAAGGGGAAAGATGTTTATTGTCAGATATGTCACTCAAGAAACAAAATGAAGAATTAGAAAGTAGATTTTGAACTGAAAGAAAATGACTTTTCCAAATGGAAAAGCTCACTTTCCTCTGTAAATTTGCTGACGTTAGACTAGGATATCTTACACTTTCCTGTGTTGCTGACGAACCCTACAATTAGTTACCACAACCCCAGACTATCCACACAGGCTGTATAACTGTCCTTCTTTTCTTCCTATCCATGTACTACACCCAAACCTTATTTTGTTTTGTTGTTGTTTTGCTTTCCTTTATTTAAATTACATGTATTGGAAGTGAAACTTTTCAAATTTCATTTGATTCCTTAGCTAAAATGACATATTATTCTCAAAGAAACTAAAGTAGTCTTTGAACCATCTCTTCTTAATGAAATCTGAAGCAGTTTGTCATGTCAGTAAAGAAAAAGTATTTTCCACACTGGACATGATAAGATTCTTTATTCTGTTTTTGGAGCAGTCACTGAACATCTACTGAGTACTGAATGTAGAGTATGATTCTTAATTTGTGAATTTATTTCATTGATATCTAAGTTACATTTGAAGTATTTATTTTTCATAAAGGGAGGAAATAAAGCTTGATTTTATTCTTTGTATAGGTGTCTGTGTGTCTGTGTGTTTGTTTATATGTACTAGATCATGTGAGTTGTGTATGTGGAGGTAAGTGGATGTTAGATGTTCCCTCTATCACTCTCTACCTTACTTTTGATAGAAGATCTTATGACAAATGTTGAACTCATATTCTGGCTAGATTGGCTGTCTAAGGAGTACTCCGAGATTCACCTATGTCTACCCTCTGAGTCCTATGGTTAGAGGTTGGCAGAGCATGAACCTGTAAGTGGATATAGGGACCTGAACTCCGGTCCTCATGCTTGCATGACAAGTACCTTACCCACTGAGTCATCCTCAGAATCTTACAAATTTTTGTTGAATGAATGAATGAATGAATGAATGAGTGAATGACATGTATTTAGTAAAAACTAAACTAGTCTTTTTCTTATCCTGTTGAATTTGTACACTGTTCTCACAGAGGTTTCCTGAAGTTTGGGGTCAATACTATTTAAAGAATAGGTCCTGAAGACCTTGTGCACCTATTAAGACAAATGCAAAACATGAAACATAGACAATACTGGTTTAAAAGACTTAGTTACACTAAAGGAATGTATGTGTGTCAAAATCTGAAGTTAAAATAAGGGAGTGACCACTTAGAATAATTCATCCTTTACCCTTCTCCTTTTCCAGAAACCTATAATTACTTGTCCCTTTATTATAACCCCTATCTCCTCTCCAATTCCACCCCCATCTTTAAACTTTGCTGTTCCGAAGAAGCATGGTGTGGTTCCAGCTGCAAGCACTAAATCATTACTGTGTTTGGACGTGCACTGCAGAAGGGAACCCTGTGATGAATGGGGCTGTCCGTATTTACATTGGGTGTGCAACAGCTGTGGGGATTGTTCTGTGCAATGAGCATTCGGAGCAAACTTGGCATGAGCTCACCTCACTATCACCTCCCCCACCACTTTCTTGCCTAGTGACAGTGATGGATTAGTTACTTCTGAGGAGAACTGCCCTTTGGAGCAAAGGAAACACAGTGTCCCTTCTTGTTGGTGCATATACACATATGCTCTCACAGAGTACAAACACACCTAAGTCTCAATCCTTTAGTGCCACATTATTTTTTAGCAATATCATATTTCTCCAGATACTCCTACAAACAACAAAATTCCTCAGGTGTAGCCAGGTGGTACAGAGGGTACAATCTCCACTTTTGAAGAAATATCTTATGGGCTTGCAGAGACATACCACTCTGACATGATGCATACTGCACCAGTCCCAAACTTATTGCAAAAGGCAAGTTGTGTCAAATACAGGTCACACTGAAAAACCACGAAACCAGGGCTTCATGCCTGTAGGCAGTCTACCTTACTGACAAGGTTTACTTGAGTTTTAGTGCTAAAGAAACAAACCAAGAGAGCCAGCTATGGCAGTAAGGTCACATCATTTATATAATTCTTTTCAGTTCTGGAACTGGTACCAGCCTGTGTGGATTTTTTTTTTTTTTTTTTTTAAGTCTGAAGGACATGGTTGTATGTGGAGGAGGAAAATGAAACAAACATAGGATGTATACAGAAAAACATGAAAAGAGAGGTTATTTGGTTAATATAAAAAGACCAAGCATATTGTGCTCATTTAATACCGAAAGGATTTTAGTTGAAGCCTATAATTTAGACTTCAGGTCATTAATATTAGCCTGTACTTTTTAATTTCACTGTTTACTACAGAAATGGAACCTAGAATTTTGGCAATTTAGCACTACATCCTTTATAAATTTCTTCTTGGAGTAAATGAGTTTATGTATATTTTGATAGGAAGACATGAAGACGTAGAGATCTTAATTGTGGCAACGATGCGGGTAAACCATATCCTTCTTTTTACCCACATTCTGTCTCTGAGTAGTATCTAAAAAATCATTGGTATGTCAAGTTTGATTGCAAATATTCAGATGATGTATGATGGATCAAAACTTTCAAGAACACACAATTACATTACTATTCTTAACTTGTTTTTTCTTCGTTTCAACCTGTTTAGTAGCAACTTCTGTGTCATCTGGCTACAGAAGCTGTTGCATTCGATTCTATTTAAAATTGTATTTATATTTAAATTAAATTCCCTGTGTTTGTTCACATGCATGGCACAATGGGTTTATGGAAGACTGAAAACATCCTCTCTCCTTCTATCATTCAGGAAAGATTTGGAGGCAAATACTTCTTCCTGCTGAACTACCTTAACAGACCCTAAAATTGTTTTTAAACAGAAGTGAAAAAAATTACAAATCATACTTTATATAATCACATGTTATACAAAGCCATACTCTAAGAACTATAAAGACTCACTAAATTTTAAGATTTCAGCAAAAAATAAACAAGTTTTAAAAAAATATGAAAATTAAAGTAAATAAGATTTTATCAATATTAAATTCATCCTGAAACAACTCCCAATACTTTGCTGTTTTACCACAACCATCCTCAAAGAGAAAATCAGAAATTGATTTAAGGGGATATTGAACACTGTAGAAGGTTATACAGCCTACAATTGTTCCTATATTGAGCGATTGTCAATGACTACAGGAAAAGGCACAAGGAGGAAGAAGGATGACTGGAATGTGGGTATTTGTTTTGTAACATTAAATGAATTTCTTAACTCAGTGTTTCCCTAGTTTCTTTTTCTTTCTATTAATCATTTTATTTGTTTAAATTTCAAACGATATCTCTCTTCCTGGTTACTCCTCCGTAGACAATCCCCTCCCATGTCCCTTTGTCCCCTCCTCTTTGCCTCTAAGAAGGTTCTCCTCCACACACTCATGCCTTACCACTCTGGCATCCCCCTAAGGTGGGGCATCAAACCTCCACTGGACCAACAGGCTCTCTTTCCATTCGTGTCAGATGAGGCCATCCTGTACTACACATGCATCTGTAGCCATGGATCCCTCCAAGTATGTTCTTTGGTCCCTGGAAGCTCTGAGTGGTCTAGTTAGTTAATATTGTTCATCCTATGAGGTTCCAATCCCCTTCAGCTCCTTCAGTCCTTCCCCCAGCTCTTCAATTGGGGTCCCTGGGCTCAGTGTGATGGTTGGCTGTATCTGCATCTTAATTGGTCAGGTAGGGGTAGAAGAATCTCTCACAGAAGGCATATCAAGTTTCTGTCAGCAAGCACTTCTTGGCACCAGCAATAGTGTGGGAGTTTGGCAGCAGTAGATGAGATGGTTCCCTAGATGGTGTAGTCTCTGGACATTCAATCTCTGTTCTATTTTTTTGTCACTGTCATTTCTTTGGACAGGAACATTTCTGGGTTAAAAATTTTGAGATGGGTGGGTGGCCCCATCCCTCAACTGGGGACTGTGCCTATCTACTGGAGGTGATCTCAACAGGTTCTATCTCCGCTTTGTTGGATATTTCAGCTAATATCATCCATGTTGGATTCTAGGAGATTCTCTCTTCCCTGAAATCTGGGAATATCTAGTGCCTATCCCCAGTTCCTCATCCCTCACTGCTGCATATTTCTATTCAATTTCCTGACCCTTTGTACTTCTCTCCTGTCCCTTCCAATACTTTATCCTGTCCATCCTCTCTTCTCTCCTATCCCTCTCTCCCTCCCAGGTCTCTAATCTTTTTATCTGCAAGAAAAATTACTAATTTATCTGTATGAATTATGATGATTCTATGATATACCAGATATATGAGGTTTTATATTAGGTTGTATATTATATTTAATGGGTTGGTTTTATACTAATAGACTCATCTTAGGTGACGATTTTTAAAACAAAGGTATGTTCCATTATATTATGACTAACAAAAAGCATAAAAACCCCAAAACAAACAAACAAAAACAACAAAACAACAACAAAAACCAATGGACTAAGGTAATAGAGTTCAGTTATCAATCTCAAAGAAAATTAATGTCAAGTGGATTTTCCTACACCAGAATATCCAATGCTTAAGATCATTAATTTCAATGCAAAGTGCTATTGATGAAGAGGATCTTCCAAATCCAGTTGACACTGGAATTCCTGCATAGTTCATATCTTTAGAATGAAACCACCTATATCATTTTCTGTGATCACAAACTTGTTTAAATTAGTTTCAGCTGAGATGATGACCATCAGCTGCCTGTGGCTCCTAAGTCTGGTAAAAATAAATAGGGCAACAAAGAAGCTGTGCTTTCATTTTATTCAAATTAATTTCTAAATTAACATAATTTAGCATTGGCAACTCTATCAGACAACACAGGGTAAGAGATTAGGTTTTCATGGAGGGGCAGGGCAATAAATGTATTCTGGGAGATTCTCTCCTAGAATAAATGTAGTAGGCTTTATTGTATTTACTCTTGAAAGAATCAGCGATGAACAACAGCTAGTAGACAAGATGAGCTCACTGAGAAGACAGTAAGAAAGCACTGAGCTTCCTAGTTGTGTGTACTCATCTAAAGTCCTTGGAGGATTTTTTTTTTCTTTTCACTTGCTAGTAGAGTTCATTGTAGAACTTTCAACAGTAAGACACGATTAATATAATGTGATATACAACTGATACAACTGTATACAACTGATTAACGATTGAGATTAATATAAGTAGCTTCTATCATCTGACCTCCACAATGTCTTGTGTCTTTCCATGTTGACTCATGAAATATTTAATTGTTAGCATCTCCTCAAACCTCATGTGTTAAGTCATAAGCTCTGTGGTGGTAGAATGTTCAAACAATATTTTTGACAGATGATTAACCTATAGAAAAAGATTATCAGTGTGATTTGTGACTTTACAAGGTCTTTCTTTGCATTATGGTACATCATGAGGACTCAGAAAGTATAGTTTATGAACCATGAAAGCTCACCAGACATTGTATTTACCAATGACTCAATCTTCATCTTCTCAGTCTCCTTACAAATAAGAAGTAAATGTGTGTGATTTAAAGTGTGTGATTTAAAGATTTAACACACACACAAACACACACACACACACATATATATATATGGTATATATGGTTTATAAATATATATGTAAATTATACATATATATGTATGAGTGTGTGCTTTAACTATTTCTGGAATTGAAATATGTTGAATTGATGATGCCTACTATTTGAATTAAAAGCACAATATACTTGCATGGTTCAGAATCACTTTTGTTTACATATAGGTTAACTTTGACCATGCTAGAGTAGAAATGGCTTCTGTAAAGCTCTTAATATCATAAATTTAAGAAGGCAGTGAGATTAATTTCACATATGAAACAAATATCTTAAAGAGTTAACTAAATTTAATTACAACCTTAAAATTTATATGATAATACAGTAATTAGTGAAGTTAAAAAAAAGTCTTTCTCTCAAGTTCTTAATGGAAAGCAGATTTTGAGCAGCATCATTACAGAGCAGATTAAATTACCTTTTATTCTTTTAGAGAATATTACAAAAGATTTGTCATAGAAAGACAATATCAAATGAAACCAAGACACAAAATAGCATGAAGAAAAATTATTATATAAATATTTCATAGAGTTAATTACTTTTTAAAAAGGATTTGTATTGTTTTATGGATTTGGAGCTCTAAAAAATTGAGCTTTCCTTATTTTCCAACTAAATATTATTCCTAATACTTTATTTCATGTAGAAGAATTTTAATCTAGCAACAAGTCTGCTGTGTCTGAAACACAGACATGCTTTAATCCCAGGAGACAAATGCCAGCAGATCACTGAGTTCAAGGTCAGCCGGCTACAGAGCAAGCTTCAGGTACAGAAATAGCTTAGGTCTAGGCATAGAAGTATACATTTTTTTTTTCGAGACAGGGTTTCTCTGTGTAGTCCTGGCTGTCCTGAAACTCACTCTGTAGACCAAGCTGGCCTCGAACTCAGAAATCTGCCTGCCTCTACCTCCCAAGTGCTGGGATTAAAGGCATGCACCACCACTGCCTGTCAAGTACATACTTTTTAATTCCAGCACTCAGGAGTCAATGCAAAGGCAGGGCAAGGTGCTTGAGTGTGGCAGTTCTCTTGGTGGCAATTAAGTTCATGGAGTTCAGAGGCAGTTTGTCGTTTGTTTGTTTGTTTTTAAAAACAGGGATAGTTTTATAGACAGGTTGTAGAGAAAACAAGCTAGACACA
This sequence comes from Montemys delectorum, assembly GCA_019843815.1. Lineage (NCBI taxonomy): Eukaryota > Metazoa > Chordata > Mammalia > Rodentia > Muridae > Montemys > Montemys delectorum. The sequence goes on from JADRCD010215251.1 coordinate 30,492, forward strand.
GGTAAGATAGAATGAGCCAGAGAATGAAAATGAGTCAGAAGATTAGAACATACTGCTAGAGTTAGTTTGAGGCCACACAGAGCAATTCAGCCAAAAGCTGGGAGAAGCTCCTTTGAATCACTCAGTTTGGAAAGGCCTTTGAACCAGAACTGCTGAGTTGAACCAGCCAGGCAGAATTCAGAAAGACCTAGAAAGTGTTAGCTTGTTCAGCAGTAAGCCTGTGAGATGACAATTACATCTGGTAAAGAAAGATATTTTTACAGTTTTGAATTTCTTACTTTATATTTTCATTTGGAACAATCTCCAATAAATTTTTAATTTTTAGGATATAAAAAAATTCTAGCAAGTTTATAAATGACATTTATAAAAAAAAAACATTGAGTTGGAGGAGGTACTGTGGTAGCTCACATGCTCTAGTAATGATTCAGCAAAGACAAATCAGTTTTTACAACTATTAACTTAACAGATTAAGTTAATATGTGCTAAGATTTTGGATGAGAAAGTCCAAAATGTTGCACAGAATAATGTAGGAAGGAAAAAGTTAAGAGTTTCATTAGTCCATCAGACATGAGGATTGTATGGAAATTAAGGTGTAGACAGGCACTCTACAGTCCAGGACAAGGTACTCTAGGGTCACATCAAATATTGGGCACCAAAGACAATATTTGAAAACTGAGGACTTGGAAGGTAACTGCATTCATTGGGGAGCAAGGAGACTACTTCCACCATCTTCAACCTTAGGCACCAGAGCATAAAGCTTCATTCTGGCTGTAGGATGTAATAAGAAATTTAATACAGGGCTCTAAAGTGCTTTAAAGTGTAATGTTGGTACTGTGACAATGAAAACCTTTATTGAGCAAAAGACAAAAGTTATAAAGCAGGTGACAGTTTAGAGAGACAGCCTCTAGATGTCTCAGGCTTCATGTAGACAACGGTGTGCCAGTAGGATAGGCTCCAGATTGGATGCATGTCCTTGTTGACTCTAATTAGCGTGACATTTCATGGGCTGTGCCCACATCTCCTGCATTAAGTCAGGTGAAACTCAGCTGGGAGTAAAACTTGGTGGCTGGAATTTTATTTTCAATTCAACTCTCACTCTTGTGTAGTTGTGCTAGTTCCTAACAAGTATTAGAAATTTGATCTGGCAAAAAGTCTATGCTTCAAAACAGTACAGTACATGTTGGAGCACACTTGTATTTGTCTCTGCATCATGGACACTTATAGTGTTGCTTATTCCAGAGATATGTTCTTGAAGCTGTGAGTCTCATTTATGACTTAAATTAATATCATTCTTACTGGGGTAAAGGAGATTTCTTTCTTTCATCCACAATGCCCATGCCAGTTACATTTTTCTTAATTTGACATAAGCTAGGGTATTCTGGGAAGACTTACCCTCAAATGAGAAAATGCTTTCATCAGATTGCCCTGCAGGTACATCAGTAACAGTTTGTGTGTGTGTGTGTGTGTGTGTGTGTGTGTGTTGTATGTGTGTTTCTATCGAGCCCAGTTTGGGCAGTGTCCCTCCTAGGCAGGTTACTCTGGCAGTATGAGAAAGAAAGTTGAGCAAACAGTGAAGACTGTGCCAGAAGGCAGAATTTGTCCCTGGGCTATGCTACAATTCTTGCCTCTAGGTTTGTGTTTTCATTCCCCTTCAAATTTTAATAATGACATAGATCCCTTTTCTCCCTGAGATGCTTTTGGTAATGGTTTATCATAGCAATTGCAAATGAGCTAGGACACAGCATAGTATAGAAAAAGATAGTACTTGTGGGTGGTGGGAAGGGAGGACAGAGTGTCAAGCACAGCAAATTCAATATTAGGCTAATGAAGCCTAGCAACAGGAAGATACTAATAGTCTCCATTCCTGAAACAGTGCCCATGAGCAGGACAGTCTTTAGAATAACTTCGTAGTCAGTATAGACTCTCTGAATCACATTACAGTTCTTTCTAGCATTGTCTGCTGTTGTTCTCTGCAGTGTTAAACCTCACATCCACCTCAGCAATAAGTAGCCTACAGCATCGCATACTTTGGTTGCACTTAAGTGATGTACCAATTATATCAATTTACTGTACAAAAATATGACCCAGTTGTGTAGGGTTGGTGATATGTGGTGGTAAAGGTTGTAGGACGACATAGGTATAAATAACATAGAATAATTGCACATGACACTTTAACCAGAAACTGGCAAACTCCCACAGTAACTGACTATAGATGAATGAATATAGGCTACAAATGTGAGCCCATTGACCTTTCCACTTAAGTACTTCCCAGACTGTCTTGAGAAATATATGAATTTTAGCTTTGAATAAAACCTGGGATTGGGTTGCACTCTCATGCTGAAAGAGTGGTAATTTTCACAGTGTACCTGGACTTGAGCAACAACTAGTTCTGAAATAGCAGAACTGACTACAAGCAGCCCACTTAGTATTCCCAATAAGATTGGCACAAACAAGCCAGACTAATTATTTGGAGCAAACACCCCATTTGCTTAATGCAGAGACACTGATTGACACCATGTGCCAAGAGCTCTCAGAGAAATATCCTCACCAAACTGCAAAGTAAGGGTTCAGACTCACTTACCTTGTGGTATAAACAGTATAGGGTGATGTAAACAAACTCTCATAAACTAATTTTAAAACAACTATTTAAGAAAAGTAAATATCATCATCAAAGCATAGATGAATTATCAATTATATAGATAATTCATAGATGAATTATAACAGAATTATCAACTTTTATCCATTCAACTAATCTAGAAGGAAGAAAATAGCATTATTGCTACATTATAGGAAAAACAATTGATAAAGTCCACTTTGTTCATAATTTAATAACTTAGAATTTAGTAACTCAGTACTGTATCTTACTCATCAATCGAAAGATAATGCAAAAAAAAAAATTATGGTGGAACACAAATCCCTGACCTGAAAGATGCATCAAACAAAATTTAAAATGAAACAGAGAGCATTAAAGTTTCAGTAGATCAGACAGAAGTAAGATTTAGTGAGATAAAAGACAAGAATGGAGAAAATGTTCAATTGGTTCTTGTTTAATAGTTACTTAAGAGGAAAGTATTTCTAACAAATATAATAGAACTAGAAGTTTCCCCAAACGAAGAAAGGTGTGCAAAGATAACTAGCAAGACAAAACTCAAGTCCAGTGGAGGACAGTAAGCTCCCAGAGGTTAAAGGTAAGTGGCAGATTTTCAGGGCAGCACAAGCAAAGAAGCAATACAAGAAGGTGTCTAGATACACCGGACAGCATATTTCTTAGTAAAAATCCTACAAATCAGAAGAATAGTATGAGCACTGAAGGAGAAAGCTAGAGCTGTCAACCAATAATACTACACTCAACAAAGTTAACCTTTTGAAACGCCATAGAGATAAAGAAATTGTCAGACAATCGGAACCAAAAGGGGACGTATTTCCAATAGCCTTCTAATACATGGAGCCTAAAAGAGAAATCTTCAAGTTGAAAGAAACTTTAGTGAATGAGGAGAAAATATGAAAAGATAATATTCAGCGATACTATTGCACTTACAGAGCAGCTCATAATGCTTTGACGTGGTGATCATAATGTATACATCATCAAGGAAATACTGTAAACAAGGCTTTCAAAAACAATAATGACCATATTAAAGATGACAAGAGTCAGACAAGGAGACAGGAAAATGAATGGTAATAAATGGACAGATGTTGCTTGTATATTTGATTGATTTTTGTCATGTTTTCAATACAGCTTATTTTATGATGCATGTTTTTAAAGAATTTACTTTTAATACTTTTTGTATTAGCCACTTTTATTACTGCTATGAAAACTCACCTGGCAAAAGCTACCTTGATGACAATCTTAGTTCAAAGCACATAGAATTATATTGTCTATTTCTGAGGTTAATCTATAACACACAGGCCCAGAGCCTAAGCTAATCTAGATGGTTTCTCATATGTCAGTGATGAGGCTTGTCACCAAGATCAATCTAGATCCTGACAAAGTGACAATAAATAATCATCATCACACATTTTATCCCTCACCTCTAGAATTCCTTCTCCATCTCAAAATGCAAAATATATTTACTACATCTTTTTAAATCCCCCATAGTCTTTAATAGTCTTAATATTGCTCAAAAGTTCAGTTTTCCTCCATGATAAAAGATAATCTCAATTATAAGTATTTGTAAAATAACACTATAAAGTAAGTTATATTTATCAAACAAACACACAGAAACACATGAAAAACATGATGACCCAAAGCATAGCAGGGAAAGAAAACCAAAACTAAACTGAAATGGTTAGCAAAGCCAGAAAATAGTTATCTGGGTCCTAATAGCCTTGGGTTGTCTCATCCCTCTGCCTCTTTTGTACACAGAAACTTTTTCTTTCAACAGCTGCCATTGTGTCCCTGGAGCCTTCCTTGTCAGATGTCCCATGAGTCTAGCATCCAGAGACTTTACTGAAATTTAGACTTCACCTTCCTATCTTTATGCAATGATTCCTTGTGGGATCTCTAAGGGGACTCTATCTCTATTTAAAAAATGTCTGGATTTAGGAGTTCTATGGAAACAATGCAAACCTAGTCAACTCCCTTACATTTATGTTTTATTACTACATTAGAGCTTATTCTCAGAAAATATATTCAGAGTTACTTATTTTTAAGGTGGAACTCATGGAGTAGCATTTTCAAGTCATGTTCTCTCCATTCAGATAAATTTATATTTCCAAAATCTGGAGTCATTCATGTGTTGCCCTTTGGGGCACCAGCCACATTGCCCCAGTGTAAAGTAAGAGGGGCAACTTCTCCACTAATCTTAAGCAAATGCAGTTGTATCACCTGAATCTACCTTGTCTGAATCTGTAAGATGTCTTCTGTTTCTTTCCTCACTCAATAGTCCATATGAGCATATCTTTTGTCCCACTTATTGCCTTTTTACTATATACCTGGATAAGAGCAATGCACAGCGATGGTGTCATGGGCTGCATCCTACATGGTATTAACTAGAACAGCAGATGCTAGAGAAAATTGGACACACTTTCCCTTTTCATATGAGAGACATGCATCCTCATAAACATTACTGGCATTACTGAAAGTGAGGACACAGACATAGTTTCTATTTTTTTTCTCTCCTCATTAAGTAAGGTTATAATTTCATCTGGTCTCATGGCTTGATACTATTTCCTCCCAGCAGTTTGCTTAGACAAAGACTCACTGTCACAATAGCAAAAGGTAATAATAGTCTTTTGTTTAAAATTATTATTATTATTTTACATTCAATTGTTCCATGTATGTGAGAGGGAGCAGTGGGGCACACACATGCCTGAGGAGTTTGGGTGTGCTTGTGCCAAGTCACAGCAACGTATTTTTTCCTTTATCTTTTTAAAGGTTGCTTTAACAATCTCTTATTTATTTATTTAATTGTTTATTTACTTATTATCTTTAATCTTTTATACAGTCCAGTCATTATCCTCCTCCCATTGTGCCCTTTGACAGTTCCTCATCCCATTCCTCCTCCCTCTTCTTCAAGGTGATGTCTCCCCACACCCAAACCGTAAACAGTCCACCAGGCCTCCCTACTCTCTAGGGCCTCAAGTCGCTCAAGGGTTAGGTTCATCTTCTCTCGTTGAGGCCAGACTATGCAGCCCTCTGCTGTATATGTGTCTGAGACCTCATACCAGCTAGTGTATGCTGCCTAGTTGGTGACTCTGTGTCTGAGAGATCTCAGGGGTCCAGGTTAGGTGATACTGCTGGTTATCCTGTGGAGTGCCCTCCTCAACTTCTTCCAGTCTTTCCCTAAGTTAACCACAGGATTCCCTGACTTCAAACCATCGATTAGGTGCCAGTATCTGCTTCTGTTTCAGTCAGCTCCTCTTTGGACATCTCAGAGGGTAGCCTTGCTAGGCTCCTGTGTGTAAGAACATCATAGCATCAGTAATAATGCCCGGCCTTGGAGCTTTCTCTTGAGATGGGTCCCAATTTTGGCCAGTCACTGACCTCCTTTCCTTCTGTCTCTTCTCTATTTTTGTCTCTGCAGTTCTTTTAGACAGGAACAATTCTGGTTCAGAGTTTCTGACTATGGGATGGCAATCCCATCCTTCCTCTTGATGTCCTGTCTTTCTACTGGAGGTGGATTCTACAAATTCCCTCTCATGAGGGCAAGCATAATAAGTGGAAATATAAAACATTGGAAGGTGGGAGGTGGGTGGACCCTCTAGAATGTACCAGAGGGAGAAAGAATGGAAGAGTTCTCAGAGCTGTTTGCCTCCTTTGTGATCCAGAAATGATGCCCTACCCACCAATCTTGGAAGGTGAGAGCTTAGAGAATTCAATACCATCTTGAAGTCGGAAAACTCCTTAAGATTCATAGATAGGCTATGACTCTGGTTTCTGTGACCCTTTGTTATAGCATTTACCATCTGACACAAGAAGCTAGATTATTTTATTTACCTTTGAACTCATTCTCATAATCACTTTTTGGGCTGTAACTGCAGGTCTGGCCCATGTCCCTCTCCTGTATCTGTTCTCTCTTCCCCATTTCCTCTTCTCTTTTTTTTTCTATAGATTTCTGATTTTATGTAGATTTTCTATTTCTTCTGTATACTATTTTAAAATTTAATCCATTTTTTAATTATTCACTTTACACCCCAGTTACTGCTCCCAGATTCCTCTGTCCCACAATCCTCCCTCCACTTTGCCCTTATCCTCTATATACCTTTTATTTCTAGATCTTTCTGTTTTCTTCTCTGCTGCCTTATTTTCCACAATCCTTTTCATCTTTTATTTACATGGTTTATTGATGTGTTATCACCTTCCCCCTTGATTTCACTTTTCCCACTCTTTCTCCTTCCCTTTTTATGCTGTGTTTTCCAGTGAAGAAATCTTAAACATGCCAAATATCTTAGTAAAGTAAAATATCTTAGTGACTGCAGAGCTGATTAAGTGGTTAACAGCTATTGCTGCTTTTCTAAGCAGACCAATCCCCAGCATCCACAGTGCAGCTCACAACCTCCTATAACTCCAGTTCCAGGGGAAATCTTCATTCTCATCTGACCTCTGCAGTGTGATGCAGAAACATAGGGTATATATACATATATGCTCACACAGATGTACATGCACACACATACACATAAAATAAAATAATATCAAAACAGCACCAGGATTTCAAGCTCACCCTCAGATCCATTCTGGGATACATAAGACCTTTCCTTAAAAAAATATTTTTAATAAGAAAGGAAGAGGGTTCCATGCTTGAGATCACAAACTTCAACTGAATTACATACAGGCAGTAGCAGCCAGGAGGCACAGGTCTCAGGAATTGCAGGGGAATCTCAGGGCAGCAGGGACAGGATCCTCTCAGCTTCCAAGTGACAGAGCTGGATCATCGACCATCTCTGCCCCTTCCCTGCTAGTGGAGTGCCCGCCTCCAGGGTGTGCTTCAGCCCAGAGACTCAGGAGGGACCAGCTGGGAGGCACAGGCCTCAGGAATTGCAGGGGAATATGAGGGCAGCAGGGACAGGATCCTCTCAGCTACCAAGTGACAGAGCTGGATCATCGACCATGTCTATCCCTTCCCTGCTGGTGGAGGGCCTGACTTCAGGGTGTGCCTTCACCTAGAGACTCAGGCAGGAGCAACCAGGAGGCACAGGGGCACAGGCCTCAGGAGTCAAAGGGGAGTTGCAGAGCAGCAGGGACAGGACAAACTCTACTCAGAGACACCAAGAACATCTAACACTAGAGATCAAGAGATGGCGAAAGGCAAATGCAAGAATACTACCAACAGAAACCAAGAGCGCTTGGCTTCATCAGAACCTAGGACTCCCACCACTGCAAGCCCTGGATATCCCAAAACACCAGAAAAGCAAGATTTGGATCTAAAATCATATCTCAAAATGATGATAGAGGAACTTAAGAAGGACATGAATAATTCCCTTAAAGAAATACAGGAGAACACAGGTAAAGAGGTACAAGCCCTTAAAGAGGAAACAAAAAAATCCCATAAAGAATTACAGGAGATCACAAGTAAACAAGTAGAAGCCCTTAAAGAGCAAACTCAAAAATCCCTTAAGGAATTGCAGGAAAACACAAACAAACAGGTAAAGGAATTGAGTAAAACCATTCAGGACCTAAAAATGGAAGTAGAAACAATAAAGAAATCACAAAAAGAGACAACACTGGAGTTAGAAATCCTAAAAAAAAAAAGTCAGGAAACATAGATGCAAGCATCACCAAAAAATACAAGAGATAGAAGAGAGAATCTTGGGGGCAGAAGATAACATAGACAACATTGACAGAATAGTCAAAGAAAACGCAAAATGCAAAAAGACCATAACCCAAAACATCCAGGAAATCCAGGACACAATGAGAAGACCAAACATAAGGATAATAGGTATAGAAGGATGTGAAGACCTCCAACTTAAAGGGCCAGTAAATATCTTCAGTAAAATTATAGAAGAAAACTTCCCTAACATAGAGAAAGAGATGCCCATGAACATACAAGAAGCCTATAGAACTCCAAATAGACTGGACCAGAAAAGAAAATCCTTCTGCCACATAATAGTCAAAGTAACAAATGCACAAAACAAAGAAAGAATACTAAAAGCAGTAAGGGAAAAAGGTCAAGTAACATATAAAGGCAGGCTCATCAGAATTATACCAGACTTCTCACCAGAGACTATGAAAGCTAGAAGATCCTGGGAAGATGTCATACAGAAGCTAAGAGAACACAAATGCCAGCCTAGACTACTATACCCAGCAAAACTCTCAATCACCATAGATGGAGAAACTAAAGTATTCCAGGACAAAACCAAATTCACACAATATGTCTCCACAAATCCAGCCCTTCAAAGGGTAATAAATGGAAAACTCCAACACAAGGAGGGGAACTACATCCCTGAAAAAGCAAAAATATAACCTTCCAACAAAACTAAAAGAAGACAGAGACATGAACGAGATGCCAGCTCTAACTACAAAACTAACAGGAAGCAACAATTACTTTTCCTTAATATCTATTAACATCAATGGACTCAATTCACCAATAAAAAGACATAGACTATCAGACTGGGTACGTAAACAGGACCCAACATTTTGCTGCATACAGGAAACCCACCTCAGTGACAAAGACAGACACTACCTCAGAATAAAAGGCTGGAAAACAATTCTCCAAGCCAATGGTCCCAAGAAAAAAGATGGAGAAGCCATTCTAATATCGAATAAAATCGACTTCCACCCTAAAGTGATCAAAAAAGATAAGGAGGGACACTTCATATTCATCAAAAGTATGATCTACCAAGATGAACTCTATGCTCCAAATGCAAGGACATCTACATTCATAAAAGAAACTTTACTAAAGCTCAAAGCACACATTACAATGCACACAATAGTAGTGGGAGACTTCAACACTCCACTCTCTGCAATGGACAGATCATGGAAACAGAAACTAAACAAGGACACAGTGAGACTAATAGAAGTTATGAAACAGATGGATTTAACAGATATCTATAGAACTTTATATCCTAAAACAAAAGGATATACGTTCTTCTCAGCACCTCATGGTACCTTCTCCAAAATTGACCATATAATTGGTCACAAATCAGGCCTGCACATATACAAGAAGATTGAAATAATTCCTTGTATCCTATCAGATCACCATGGACTAAGACTGCTCCACAATAACAACATAAACAATAGAATGCCCACATACATGTGGAAGCTTAACAACACTCTACTCAATGATAACTTGGTTAAGGAAGAAATAAAGAAAGAAATTAAAGACTTTCTAGAGTTTAATGAAAATAAAGCCACAACATACCCAAACCTATGGGACACAATGAAAGCAGTCCTAAGAGGAAAACTCATAGCTTTAAGTGCCTCCAAAAAGAAACCAGAGAGAGCATACACCAGCAATTTGTCGGCACAACTGAAAGTGCTAGAATAAAAAGAAGAAAATTCACCCAAGAGGAGTCAAAGGCAGGAAATAATCAAACTCAGGGCTGAAATCAACCAAATAGAAACAAAAAAAAACTATACAAAGAATCAACCAAACCAAGACCTGGTAATTTGAGTAAAATAAACAAAATAGATAAACCCTTAGCCAGACTAACTAGAGGGCATAGAGATAGTTTACTAATTAACAAGATCGGAAATGAAAAAGGAGACATAACAACAGACACTGAAGAAATCCAAATATCATGAGATCCTACTACAAAAGCCTATACTCAACAAAACTGGAAAACCTGGATGAAATGGACAATTTTCTAGACAGATA
>JADRCD010215253.1:0-12244 GCA_019843815.1 Montemys delectorum
GGATGTAGTTCCCCTCCTTGTGTTGGAGTTTTCCATTTATTACCCTTTGAAGGGCTGGATTTGTGGAAATATATTGTGTGAATTTGGTTGTGTCATGGAATACTTTGGTTTCTCCAACTATGGTGATTGAGAGTTTTGCTGGGTATAGTAGTCTAGGCTGACATTTGTGTTCTCTTAGGGTCTGTATGACATCTGTCCAGGGTTTTCTAGGTTTCATAGTCTCTGGTGAGAAGTCTGGTGTAATTCTGATATGCCTGGCTTTATATGTTACTTGACCTTTTTCCCTTACTGTTATTAAAATTCTTTCTTCGTTTTGTGCATTTGGTGTTTTGACTATTATGTGGCGGGAGGAATTTCTTTTCTGATCCAGTCTTTTTGGAGTTCTATAAGCTTCTTGTATGTTCATGGGCATCTCTTTCTTTAGGTTAGGGAAGTTTTCTTCTATAATTTTGTTGAAGATATTTACTGGCCCTTTAAGTTGGAGGTCTTCACTCTTTTCTATACCTATTATCCTTAAGTTTAGTCTTCTCACTGTGCCCTGGATTTCCTGGATGTTTTGAGTTAGGAGCTTTTTGCTTTTAGTATTTCCTTTGACTGTTCTGTCAATGTTGTCTATTTTATGTTCTACCCCTGAGATTCTCTCTTCTATCTCTTGTATTCTGTTGGTGATGCTTGCATCTATGTTTCCTGACTTCTTTCCTAAGATTTCTAACTCCAAAGTTGTCTCTTTTTGTGATTTCTTTATTGTTTCTACTTCCATTTTTAGGTCCTGGATGGTTTTACTCAATTCCTTCACCTGTTTGTTTGTGTTTTCCTGCAATTTCTTAAGAGATTTTTGAGTTTGCTCTTTAAGGGGTTCTACTTGTTTACTTGTGATCTCCTGTAATTCTTTGTGGGATGTTTTTTTGTTTCCTCTTTAAGAGCTTGTACCTCTTTACCTGAATTTTACTATATTTCTTTAAGGGAGTTATTCATGTCATTCTTTAGTTCCTCTATCAGCATTGTGAGACATAATTTTAGATCAAAATCTTGCTTTTCCGGTGTTTTGGGATATCTAGGACTTGCTGTAGTGGGAGTACTAGGTTCTGATGAAGCCAAGTAGTCTTGGTTTCTGTTGGTAGGATTTTTGCATTTGCCTTTCAACATCTCTTGATCTCTGGTGATAGATGTTCTTGGTGTCTCTGACTAGAGCTTGTCTTGTTCCTGCTGCCTTGTGCCTCCCCTGCTACTTTTGAGAGCTGTGCCTCCTGGCTGGTCCCACCTTAGATAGTCACTGGAGAGAAAATGGTGGATCTCTCCTGAGTCTCAGAGTTAAAGCACAACCTGGAGGCAGGCCCTCTACTAGCAGGGAAGGTGCAGAGAGGGTCACTGATCCACCTCTGTCACTCAGAAGCTGAGAGGATCCTTTCCCTGCCACCCTGTGCCTCACCTTCGACTCTTGAGGCTGGTGCCTCCTGGCCAGACCTGCCCCAGAAAGTCACCAGAGAGAAAAATCAATCAAGGTCCTATTTTTTGAGACTTGATCTTAGAGCAATAAGCAATTGGTGTTCTGTTCAGGAACTTTTCCCCTGTGCCATTGTGTTCCAGACTTTTCCCCACTTTCTCTTCTATTCAATTCAATGTGTCTAGTTTTATGTGGAGGTTTTTGATCCACTCAGACTTGAACTTCTTACAGGGAGATAAGAATGCATCAATTTTCATTCTTCTATATGTTGACCACCAGGTGAACCAGCACCATTTGTTGACAATGCTGTTTCCCCACCCCCATTGGATTGTTTTAGTTCCTTTATCAAAGATCAAGTGACCATAGGTGTATGGGTTCATTTCTGGGTCTTCAGTTCTATTTCATTGATCTTCCTGCCTGTCTCTGTACCAATACCAAAACAAAACAAAACAAAACAAAACAAAAACCCCAAAAAACAAAACAAAACAAACAAAAAATGAAGAAGGAAGACCAAAGTATGAATGCTACAGTGCTTCTTAGAGAGGGGGAATAAAATACATCACTACTAAAAGATAAAACTATTAATTTGTTGGGTTTTCTTTTTATCTGACAGTCTGTTTTTCTTCATAATTGTTTATCAAGAGTACGATAGCAAAATCCCATTCTCTAAAGCATGCTCTTCATTCAGAAGTTTGTAATAGCCCGTCTAAATTATTTTATTAATGACGTAGAGGGGTAGAAGTAAAAATGTGTAACTTGCTTCTTAGCCTAGATAGCCAGAGGCTTCCTATACCATTAGCTTTGCTTTTGATCTTTCAAAAGAGTCCTTAAAATTGTTACATAACTCTAAGCATCATAGCCAAAGATTGCTCATTTCTTGAAACACACATGCTGTTAGATCAATCAAGAAAGAACTGTAGTGGAAAAAAAGTTTCAGTCAATAACAGTAAAGCAAAAGTCATTTCTTTTTAAAAGAAAATACCCTTTTAATCCACCTGAAGATATGTTTTTGGTAGTGGATTCATTTTCATGCTGGAGAGGGAAACAAATAAGATTAATACACAACTCAGAAAAATGCTGAGAAGAAAATCACCCAGGAATGAGCTCAGAGACCGAAAACCTACACTTCAAACTTTAAGCCTAACAGAAAAAGGGCAAAGCTTATTTTAAAATCTATGTTTAATAACGGTTGTTCTTTTAACATCATTTTCTTTTTGATTTTTTTAATAGAGTGCATTTCGTATTCTTTTTAAGATTAAAAAAATAAATATTGTGTTTTTATGAGTATGTAGAAGTGAGTATAGAGGCTTGAAGAGGGCCTCAGGCTCCCATGGAGCTAGAGTTGCAAGAAATTGTGAGCCACCTAAAATGGATGCTGATATTTGCACCTACGTTGACTCCAAGATCTGTAACTGCTCTTAACCCCTGAGCCATTTCTCAAGCCCATATAATGTGCACTTTCAAAGTAGATTGTGTCAATTAACTTAGAGCATCCTTCCACTCTTCATTTTAATAAGCCCTGTTACTCAGTTCAAGTTTAATATCTTTAAAAGCTTATTTTTATTTTGCATGCTGCTGTTTCCTTCTACATATCAATTTACTTTGTTAAAATAGATGTTAAACCAGAGACATCACCTTGGAAATTTCCTCCAGCAGCTGACAAAAACATATTTTCAACAACAATTTAACAAGGCCAACACCTGTCTGATAGATTTTGCATTTGAGTTAAAACACACACACACACACACACACACACACACACACACACAAATGCTACTTTTACTGATTAAGACATTCAGAGAAATACATAGAAAATAACTCTTACAAAACTCACAGCTGAATACGATTAATATACTTTTTACCTATTTCTAATATTATGATTTATCTAGAATGGCATGGATTGATAATGAGTGATGGTATATCAATCTAGACTAATCTTAATATTATATATTAAATTAATATTAATATAATATTTCCAATGTTTTATAAAGAATAATCAGAAGTTATTAAGTCAAACATTTAAATGATATCATCTTAAAATACTTAAGGTTCAAAATAGGCTTTACAATCCTGCTTAGTACCAATTTTCTAGAGATTGGTGAAGTGGTTAATCTAGTCACTTCTTCACCTGTAAACCTGAGATAATAGTGGCATTCTTGCAATGATCTGATGTAGTAATTTTCCTTGAATGAAAATGTTGTCTGAAGGAGGGAGGAGGGAACCTAATAAAAACATAAAGAACTATACAACTCATGGAGAACTGTATCACAGAATTCACAAGGCCCCTCCTCAAAGATGTAGAAGGAGTAAATAATTGGGAGAAGCAAGGAGACAGAGATACCTGCAGAAGACCCTGTGATCAGCTCCGCTGCCTGGAAGAGACTTTTGAACATGTTGTGTGGCTTACATGTGTGTAGAGAGATCCAGGGGTATAGTTTTCATGAGTCCCCATGGAGACTGGAGTAACAAAGATGCATTTGAATTGCCCTTGCTCCTACAGATAATTCCTTACCCATATCCCCGCAAGTAATGCCAATATACCCAATGTTCCTATACTTTTTGTTGGATTTTGTGTGTAAACCATTTAATATAATGTATGGCTTACAAAAGAAAACTTCTTATACTTAATTAATGCCAATTTTTCTATCATGTCTATTTTCTTACATACAAATATACCTTCACTCTAATTATATACAGCTTGTACCCTCAGTTAAAACACTCAGGTATCCTTCTTTCCAGGGCACAGTGTTCTTTTATATTTCCATTTCTAGGTGCTCAAATTAACATATGTAGATACCCACATTTCATTCATATTGTCCTACAAATGTCAGTCATAAACCTTGTCTATTTCAAAAACTATCTGATAACTTATGTTAAAAAAATTTTGGAAAACCACGGGTTTTATATTGGATACAGATCTCAAGAGATGTCTGATACTGAGTCCTCTAAGTTCATTTGTTCATTTGTTCTTGGCATATATCGTACGGCTGAGTAATACTCCATTGCTTTATACATTTATCTGTTGATAGACACTTAGACTGACTCAATATTTTGGCTACTGTGAACAGTGCTGCAGTAGGCAGACAAATATGCAAGCGTCATTGTGGTGTATTGACTGATAGCCTTAGTGTAGCTGGTCCAGACATTAGTTCTATTTTTACTTTTTGAGGTAGATCCATCTTGATTTCCATTGTGAGCGGAGTAGATTACATTCTCCACAACTCTATTTAAGGATTCTGTTTACCTACATCCTCACACAGCATTTTTTAAATTTTCTTAGTAATAGCTGTTCTAATAGAGGTGAAATAGAAACATCATCTTTTTTAATGCACATTTCATGATAAATAACATTAACTCTTCTTCAGACTTATTGGCTGTGTTTACCTCTTCCTTTGAACACTGTTTATTGATTAGTTTGTTTGTTCTCCTGAGTATCTGAGTTCTTTATAAATTCTAGATATTAATCATATTTATTATATAACTAGTAAATATTTTCTTCCATTTTATAGTATTTCTTGACTGTATCATTTTATATATGAAAAAAAGAGTTTAATTTTGTATAATCCCACTTGGTAATACTTTGTTGTATTATGAGCTCATGGAAGTCCTTCTCTATACTTATATCTCTAAGTGTTTTTACTTACATTTACTTATTTACTTATATGTTGAAATATAGTTTACTTTAACAATTTCAAAGAAGTTGAGAATTCCATATGAAGTTGAGAATTTCTCTTTCTACTTTTGTGAATAATTGAGTTCAAATTTCTTTGGGGGTTGCATTGAATCTTCAGATTGGTTTTGGTAAGATTATAATGAGGTCTCCTTGGTTAGTTTTAATTTGAGATTTGTACAGTGGGAGAATGGGTTGCAGTGTTGTTCTTTTACACGTGGATATGCAATTTCCTTAGTACTATTTGTTAAAGAAGCTACTTTTCTCCAATATGTTTTTGGTTATATACAGTTATTTTACTTTATATGTGTATGAATCTTTGCTTAAATGTATTATCTCTGTACCATGGAGGCCAGAAGAAGGAATCAGATCCATGGAGCTTAAGTGTCTTACAGTGACAAGCTGTAAGGTAGATGTTGAGAATCAAACTTGGGTCTTCTGAAAGGACAATCAGTGTTCTTAACCAGTAATCCACCTTTCTATTCCCTCCAGTGTGTGTCTTTTAGTATTTTTTGTCAAATACCAGATGGCCAGTACTGCATAACTCTTGGTATTTTATTCCAGAATCTACATTCCTTCTCTTCTTTCTCTCTCTGGCTGACTCTCTGTCTGTCTCTGTCTCTGTCTCTCTGCCCCTCCCCCTTTCTCTCTGTCTCTCTGCCAGGACCATGCTGGTTTTTTTACTATGGTTCTGTAGTATTGTATGAAATCACACACAATGATTTTACATTGCTCTTCTTTTCTGGAGGTTACTTTGGATATTGTATATCTTTTTTGTATCTCATGAGTTTCAGAACTGTGTTTTCTGTTTCTACAAAAAATATCATTTGGATTTTGATGGTGCTGCCTTGACTCCAAATGTTGCCATTGGTAAAATAAGCATTTTCACTGCGCTTCTTTGTTGGTCCTATTCATGGGAAGTTTTTCATTACGACAGTAACTTCTTTAATTTTTTTCAGTGCTTTAAGTTTTTCTCGAGAGGGCTCTTTCACTTCCTTGGGTTTGTTTCCATATATTTCAAAGGCCGTTTGTCCTGATTTCTTTATTGCTAGTATTCAGGAGGCTATTGATTCAGATCTGTTGATTTTATATGCTATTATTTTGCTATTTTACTAGTTTTTTTAAAAAATGTTTTCTTTATTTACATGTCATATGATATCTCCTTTCCCAGTTTCCCCTCTGAAACAAAAAAACAAAACAAACAAATAAAAAACAAACAAACAAAAAAACCCAAAAAAACCCATGCTCAGTTAAATGGGTGACTGTTAGCATCCACTTCTGTATTTGTCAAGCACTGGCAGAGCCTCTCAGGAGACAGCTATATAAGGACTGAACACAGGGTCCTCAATGAAGGAGCTAGAGAAAGGACCCAAGGAGCTGAAGGGTTTGCAGCCCCATAGGAGGAACAACAATATGAACCAACCAGTACCCCAAGAGCTCCCAGGGCTAAATCACCAACCAAAGATGACACATGGTGGGACTCATGGCTCCAGCTGCATATGTAGCAGAAGATGGCCTAGTCAGTCATCAGTGGTAGGAGAGGCTCTTGGTCCTGTGAAGGTTCAATGTTTCAAGGTAGGGGAATGCCAGGGCCAGGAAGCAGGAGAGGGTGGGTTAGTAGGCAGGGGGAGGGGGGAAGGAATAGGGAGCTTTTCGGAGGGGAAACCAGGAAAGGGGATAACATTTGAAATTTAAATAAAGAAAATATCTAATAAAAAACAAAAAAAAATTAAGAATTTTCTGTAGTAAGTTACACATGTAGGATCAGATCAAGGACACTTTCATTTTTTGCTTTCCTATTTGTATCTTTATTTTCTTCCTTTGTTTTACTAACTCTAATTAAGACTGCATAATAAAGTGATATATTTCATCTCAATCCTATTTTGAGCGAAAATATCTTGTTTTATTCAATTAATATATCATTTATCTATTTATTAATCGATAGCTATCTAGAGAAAGAGAAAGGAAAATATGGGTGATATTTGTCTTTCTGATTTTGAATTATTTTACATACCATGATGAAATCCAGTTGCATCTATTATCTACAAACATTATGATTCCTGGCTAATTTGCAGTTGAATGAAATTACTTTGAGTATATGTGTTATATTTTATTTATTTATTCATTTGCTGATGCATATATAGAAAAGTATTCTCTCTAAATTGTTGGATAAGACAAGAGTGTCTACTGTCCCATTGTACTCAACATAACACTCAGTTCTAGCAGTCAGGAGACAGAAAGAAATGGACTACAAATACAAAATGAAAACATCAAATAATCTCACTTTATAGATGACAAAGATCCTAATAAGAACACCACAAAACTAGAACTGTTAAACTCTTTTGGTAACAGGAGGATACAAATATCAATACACTGAATTCAGCATCTTTTCAGAATTCCAATGATGAATACTCACTGAACTATGTTTCTTCTATTGCTAGCACTCTGGGAATTCTATCATGAAGCATACTAGATGTTCTTGTGATTTCTGTCCTTGGATCTATGCATGTGATATATTACATTTGTTGTTGTTGTCTTCATGTTTAAACACCCTCGCATTCTTGGGTGGAATACAAATTGATAATTGTAAATGATAGTTTTATGTAAATCAATAAAAATTAGGGTTGAATCTCTGAAATTTTATGCAAGATTGACAATAACTGAGGCAAATAATATAAAAGAAAGAGGAAACTCAAGTTAGTAGAAATAGAAATAAAAACAGAGCTACTACAACATATACTAAGGAAATTCAGAGAATTAAGATATATTTAAAAAGAATTGTATGCCAACATATTGGAAAGAGATAAGTATCTTGATATATGTTAACTAACAAAGTTAAGCCAAGAAGATGTAAAAAACTTACAAGCAATGAGATTCACATAGTAAAAAACATCTCTGAGATAACAAAAGGCCCAGACCTGCATGGAGCCACTGCTAAATTCTACCAGTCCTGAGAGAGCACCAGTGTGTCTCCAACAACTCTAAAAAATAGAAAGGAAGTACTAGTATGTTAGTAAACTCTTCCTGATCCCCGTATTACTCTGACATCCAAACCTGATAAAGATACAACAACCAGAAAGTAAAGTGTAGGCCAATATCCCTGATAACTATAAATACACATTATTTGAATATTTAAATTCAAATATTTGAAATCAAAATCCAACAAGATGTTGAGGAGTCTTCCAGTCTCTTAATATTGAGAAGCAGAGTAATCTCAGCCTCTATTCATTTTCTTCCAGAGGTAATAAAATGCTCACATCGTAAGCTCACATCAATACCACCTCTGCTTCTTTTGTATCACTGCCTATGGAGAACCTCCTACAGAGAAAACTAAAGCAAAACAACACAAAAACAAATTATAACTCAGGATGAAGTCAGAAACAAACCTATCCCTGGCTTTAGAGCAGTGAGTGATTCCCAACACGAGGGTAGCAACCCCTTTGTGTTGCAGATCAGGTATACTACATGTTAGATATTTACATCATGATTAAAGCAGTAGCAAAATTACAATTATGAAGTAACAATGAAATAATTTTATCGTTTGGGTCACCACAACATGAGGAACTATGTTAGGAAAGCTGAGGACCACTGCTCTAGAGAATTTAGAAGTTGAGCATGCTTTTGGAGGCAGAGTCAAATATGGAAGAAACCTTTCACATATCCAAACCTCAATCTTTTTTTAAGCCTGGATTGAGGAATTTCATAATATAAACACATACTTTAAAATATACTTTAACATCCTCTGGTGATTCAGCACAATTTAGCAGATGTCTAACACATAATGGTTCAATACCTTCTAGAAATTGTGGGATATATTGGTTCTGGAAAGTGAGCCAGAAAAGAACCATAATTCATTTGTATGATTTTGCACAAGTCTCTAGAAAAACGTTTGTTATGTTTAGATCTGTTCATGCTCTTTGTTAACTGGATACTGTACTGGTGAGTCCTCCCTGTACTCCCTATTTTTATGTATCAACTTCACAAACTGGAGCTATCACAGAGAAAGGAGTCTACCTTGAGGAAATGCCTCCATGAGATCCAACTGTAGGGCATTTATCTCAAATTGTGATAAAGGGTGGGAGGACCCATTGCAGTTGGTGCTATCCCTGGAGTGGTAGTCCTGGGTTATATAAGAAAGCAAGCTGAGCAAGCTAAGGGAAGCAAGATAATAAGTAACATCCCTCCATGGCCTCTATATCAACTTCTTCTTCCTGACCTGATTGAATTCCAGTCTTGACTACCTGTGGTGATGAACAGCAATGTAGAAGTGTAAGCTGAATAAACTGTTTCATCCCTAACTTGCTTCTTGGTCATGTTTGTGCAGGAATAGAAACCGTGACTAAGACAAATTGGTACCAGCATAGTGGGTATTCCTGTGACAACCTAACCATAAGTCAGAGAGGACTGTGGAAGGACTTTGGAACTTTGGGCTAGAAGAGCCATTAGGTTTTAAGATCTCTGTGGTATGTTCTCTAGGAGCTTGAAAGATATTGAGCCAATGCAAACTATGGAGACCTAGCTTGTAAAATTTCAGAGGGAAGATCAAAGACTGTTATAAGAGCGATTGTTGTTTTGATTGTGAAGATTCTGTGGTTTTGGTTAGCTGGGGCAGAATTATCAACTGTGATTGACAAGATACCAGAATTTCTAAAATGAAACCTTTGCATTACTGTGACTATTGATGCTGATTAGCTGGAGCTAAGAAATTAGTGGTGATTAAGAAGAGATCAGCATCATTGAGGTGAAATCTTTTGGAATGCATTTTCTGAGAGCACAAAGAAGTTGTGTTCCAGAGATAGCCAAGGTTGTACCTTGTGCTGTAGCTGGACTTGGTAATGTATAAGAGTCACTCAGGTGTACTGGTTTTGAAGGTATAAAGGGGTCATGAAGAACAGCTGCGACTCAGCACCATGAGAAGTCATGGAAAGCCATTGGTGAAGATGCAGCCTCAATTGCAATTGATGGCCCAGGACTGAAGGGGTCATGCAAAGGAGTAGAGGCTTGTAACCATGAAGAGAGCCTATGAGAGGCTATTGGTGAAGCCTAGTTGCAGGGGAAGACAGCAGTGTTTTGGGGATGCTGGTGCCATGAGATGACCACTAAGAACAGCAGCAGCAGTAGAGTACAGGCAGCTGCAGCCTAGAAGACAAGGTGTGTGCTACAAAGGGCAGATCTGGAGGAGTGACCCAAGCCCTTGAAGGAGCCCAGAAAATCATAGGCAGACCCCAGTCTTTGGATAGTTGGAGTTTGATTTTGATTTTGATTGTGACTGTGCCATGATATTTTTCCATCTTGAAGTAAGAAAGTATTTTAGCGGAGCCCACAGTTAAGAGACTTAGAATTATAAAAAGACTTTGAATTTTAAAAGAGATTGGATATTTTAAAGGGATTGAAATTGTAATATGTAAGATTTTGTAAAGACTGTGGGATTTTTAAAGTTATTTAGATCTTGGGGATGAATAAGAACGTAAGGCTTAATAGTGAAATGTTTGTGTGTCAAGTAGACAAGGGGTCAATTGTACTGGCTGGTTTTGTGTGTCAACTTGACACAAGCTGGAGTTATTACAGAGGAAGGAGCCTCCCTTGAGGAAATACCTCCATGAGATCCAGCTGTAAGGCATTTTCTCAATTAGTGATCAAGGGTGAGAGGGCCCATACCTGGGTGGTGCCATTCCTGGGCTGTTAGTCCTGGGTTCTACAAGAAAGCAAGCTGAGCAAGTCAGGGGAAGCAAGCCAGTAAGGAACACCCCTCCATGGCCTCTGCATCAGCTCCTGCTTCCTGACCTGCTTAATTTTCAGTCTTGCCTTCCTTTGGTGATGAATATGTGGAAGTATAAACTGAATAAACTCTTTCCTCTCCAACTTGCTTCTTGGTCATGATGTTTGTACAGGAATAGGAACCCTTACTAAGATACTCCTTTTCTCTATAAAATCTACATATTTTCTTGATTTTCTGTGATCCTCAATCATCAAACAGCAGCATGACTTCACTGAAATAAATTCAGTTACTAAAGCCCAATAACAGAGGCTCTGTCAAAGTCTTCAAAATATCAGCCTTCAAATATTAATTAAATATATATGTATATAAATATTTACATATTACAGCTTCAGTGTGACAGAGCTGGATCAGCAACCACCTCTGCCCCCTGCCTGCTAGGGGAGAGCTTCCCCCCAGGGCAGACTTCAGCCCAAGGACTCAGGTGAGAGCTTCCCTCCAGGGCAGACTTCAGCCCAAGGACTCAGGTGAGATAGCCATTTTCTCTCTGGGGTCTTGCTAAGGCAGGACCAGCCCAGAGGCATAGGCCTCAGGAATTGCAGGGGAGTTGCTGCACTGCAGGGACAGGAGCCTCTCAGCTTCTGAGCTACAGAGATGGATCAGAGACCATCTCTGACCCCTCCCTGCTAGGGGAGAGCTTCCCTCCAAGGCAGACTTCAGCCCAAGGACTCAGGCCAGACCAGCTGGGAGGCAAAGACCTCAGGAGTGGAAGGGGAGTTGCAGGGCAGCAAGGAAAGGTCAAGCTCTAAAATAGCAAGAACAGCTAACACCAGAGATCAAGAGATGGCAAAAGGCAAACGCAAGAATCCTACCAACAGAAACAAAGACTGCTTGGCTTCACCAGAACCAAGTACTCCCACCTCAGCAAGCCCTGGATATCCGAAAACACCAGAAAAGCAAGATTTGGATCAAAAGACACATCTCACAATGCTGATAGAGGAACTTAAGAAGGACATGAATAAATCCCTTAAAGAAATACAGGAGAAAACAGATAAAGAGGTACAGGCCCTTAAAGAGGAAACAAAAAAATCCCATAAAGAATTACAGGAGATCACAAGTAAACAAATAGAAGCCCTTAAAGAGCAAACCCAAAAATCCCTTAAGGAATTGCAGGAAAACACAAACAAACAGGTGAAGGAACTGAGTAAAACCATTCAGGACCTAAAAATGGAAGTAGAAACAATAAAGAAATCACAAAAGGAGACAACCCTGGAGTTAGAAATCTTAGGAAAAAAGTCAGGAAACATAGATGCAAGCATCACCAACAGAATACAAGAGATAGAAGAGAGAATCTCAGGGGCAGAAGATAACATGGACAACATTGACAGAACAGTCAAAGAAAATGCAAAATGCA
>JADRCD010215254.1:0-14242 GCA_019843815.1 Montemys delectorum
AAAGGGGAATCAAACACCCACAGAAGGAGTGGCAGAGATTAACTATGGAGCAGAGACTGAAGGAAGGACAAGCATATAGCTATCTCCTGAGAGGCTCTGACAATACCTGACTAATACAGATGTAGAGGCTCACAGCCATTCATTGAACTGAGTACACGGTCCCCAATGAAGGAGTTAGAGAAAGGTTCTATGGAGCTGAAGGGTTTGCAGCCCCTTAGGATGAACAACAATTACTAACTAGTACCCTCAGAGCTCCCAGGGACCCAACCACCAATCAAGGACTATACAGGGTGGGATTGAATGTACTGGCAGCAGGTATATAGTAGAGGATTGCAAATTCGATCATCAATAGGAGTAAAGGACCTCGGCCTTGTCAAGGTTTTGTGCCCCAGTGTAGGGGAATGCCAGGGCCAATAAGTGGGAGAGGGTGGGGTGACAGGCATGGGGAGGAGGGAGGCAAAAGGGGTTTGTTCTTGTTTTTGTTTGTTTGTTTGTTTGTTTTGGAGGGGAACCTCGGAAAGGGAAAATGTACATGTAAATAAAGAAAATACCTAATTTAAAAAAAAAAAAAAGAATATTTAACTGCAAGGGCACTCCGCTTTGGGGGCTGCTAGAAAAAAAATGGTATGACAGAAGAAAAATAAAAAAAAATAAAGTGTTATTAAAAAAAAAAAAAAGAACTCTACAAAGAGGAAACAACAGATCTGAATTTAGGCTGATTTTTAACAGTGCAGACCAGTGTAGAGGAAACAAGTTCTGTCTCCACTTCATCCCTTTATACTTCTTTGCTTATCCTCTCCTTCTTACTGCTTTTTCTCTTCTCTATATTTTTTTTTGAGAAAGGGTCTTCCTATGTACCCCTATGTGACCTGGGTTGTCTGTAGACCTGGCAGGACTTGAACTCTAGAAGTCTTCCTGTATTTGCTTCATCAGTTCTGTGATAAAAAGTAAGTCCTACTATACCCAGCCTTGTTGTTGTCGTTATTGTTGTTGTTTTGTCATTATTATTTGTTTTATTATTATATCATTTTTAAAATTTATCCTTAATTTTGTGTATATGTGTGAATCTCTGAATAAGTATGAACCAGATCTTAAGAGGTTATGATAATCTAAATAAAATTTTATTTCTTTTTCTTTCTGGGTACTGAATATAATTTTACATCTTAAACATGAACCATTCTAATGTTCACATGGACATGTATATCCATACATATATTTATGTGTATGGATATGAGAAATCAGATGCACTGAACAAATTTAGAAACTTTCTAATAGAAGCATTATGTCAGAAGTATATTTCGTACAAATAATAGTATTATTTCCGTTAAAGTTTTATGTTCTGATAAAAGCATGACTTGAACATGTCTGCAAAGAACTAAGTATTTATTTTGCTGATCCAACTATTTCAGTGAGATCAAACCTTCCAAATTAGGCAGATATAAATTCATAGCACACCTTTTCTTACTTATCAGTCAATGCATAGAACCATTTCTTCTGTTGTGGCGGCCAGAAGTAAAAAGGAGGATAAATTGACAAAAAAATAATGTCTAGGTCTCCACTTTCTCTACATGGCAAGCTCACTATAAAATTGTTTCCTTACTCATTCACATTATATTATTTTCCTTACTTTTTCCTGTCTTGCAGAAACTGTAACCCCTGGTAGACATCCAAGAATTATATAACGTGTGTATTTACTTATTTGTCCTGTTGACTCCTGCTATTTACTAAAGTCTTCTCAATTGTACAATTTTGACAAGTCAGATTAATCCTTTCAAAATAACATAAGCTGGAAGTCCTTTATCTCACTGATACCAGAGAACAAATACTATATTTGCAGTGTCCCTTATAACTTGTTTCTTCTCCACTTATAATCTGTATTTTAACAATTGTCCTCTCAAATTGAAAAATATGACAGATATTTGTCCTTGTTCTTTGCTAAGCTATAATCAGAGAACACTTTACTAAATGAAATGCTATGTAACAAATGAAATGTAGTCACCAAATTACCTAATAATTTGGTCCATATATGAGCAATGAGAGAAGAGAAAAATACACCTGGTTGATCTCATGTATAGAATGCAAGGCATAATCCATTATTTATGCTAATAAGGTAGTTGCTATGATTTGACTATTACTAAATGTAGCCTCCCTTGCTTCAGTTTTTGGAACTCACTTTGCCATGTTGAATTTCTTTGGCTTTTAAGACATTAGGCCAGATAACGGTTCATCCAGTAGGAGATATTATTGAAGTAGTTCATTTGGCAAATTGAGTTTGTCTCAGCCAGAGGGTATCAAAAAACATGCGTGACCAAAGGATTGTTCTTTGGTTTCCTCTATCCTCTGGATACGACCTCTTCTCTCCCCTGCTACTGACATATGCAGATTAGTTTATGGTGGTGTATGTATCTACATATGTATATATCATAAACATGCATGTATTCATATGTATAATAAATAAATTAAAATGTGCAAAATATTTAAATATAAGCACTATGGCCTAATTTTCTTGTACACAATAGACTCCATACTATGATTAGTCAGTATTTTTTTAATCATCAATCATAAAATCAAACTGTACACAATACATGGGCTTTCATACAAAACTCTGGTAAACAAGCACTCCAGAATATATTCAGGATAAAGTAAACTTCTTTAAATTATTTAAATAAATTAGCAAACTCAAGGCATAAATAGCCATTAATTACAAGGTTACACATTCATATACTGACATGTATATTATTCAAAAGTTGCCTAGACCACCAGCAATAGTAAAATTACCTGAGATTTCTAAAAGTTATTATAGAATAATAAATGTTACCATCTATACTTACCCAGACACATATCAGTATTGATGAAACCAAAACAAATCCATACCATACATACTAGCTAAAAACTGTACAAGGAATATTTTATATAAATGCACTCAATTTTATGCAAATTTGTTTCTTGTGTTATTTATATTTTATTATCTATGTTAGTGTGTGTGTGTGCCCACATGTATCACAGTACACATGTGGATGTTCAAGCAGTAACTTAGCAGGCTCAGTCCTCTACTTTTACATTAGAATTTAACACACATGTACCTTTTCCCCTTATTCACTGTGATAAATTATATGATTATTCTGACTTCCTAATAAAATTCAATTTCTTGATGATATTGGTTGCTTATAGCACATTTTATTTTTCAAGTAAAAATTTTATATTTAACAAATTAAATTTTGAACCAAGTGGTAAACATTGATTTTTATATTTTTCTAAGTATTGGATGATAGTATATTTTATTATGATTCAAAAATTTACTGAGTTCAATATTTTGTAAAAAAATGAATAAATGACATATCAGGTATGAAAATATAAAGATAGAGTCAAAAGAAAAGATCGCATTTTTTCGATAAATATTTTTGGATTAAAATGCTGAGCAATAATTCAATTTTTATTGAGGACTTGTAATTCATACATATTTACATTTTTGCTGTCTTCATTTTTGTTCTGTCAAAGAGGGTGAATTTATGCTAGAGTCTTCCAATAAACTACCACAAATTATATGATTGACAGAATCTTCTACTTTTGAAATATGACTTCTCTGCCTATGATTTACATTAAACTACTTTTAGGCTACACAGCTACAGAACATAGTTAAAAAGTAGAAAAATCCATTCTGGAAAAAAGGTGATAATTTATTAGAATATTCAGGCAGAGTTCATTTTCATTAGAAATGCCAGAAAACCCAACTGGAACTCACTCAGATACAAGTCTTTAGGTCTTACCTAATGAGATTATAGGAATCACAAAACATCCGCTCTTCTCAGAAAGGACTGCTGACAAGGATTTGAGAGATAACAAGTGTTCCATATTCTTCCATACGTTCTGTCCCATTATTCAGAGTTTTGTTGCTGACTGGCTAGTTCTTTGTGCTGTGAATTCTTTTCTATGGAGAATGTGGCATTGGTTATTCTCTAGTTAGCATAGTTTCCATTTTGTTGTGTAAGGGACATTTCACATTTTACTGTAGTCCTTGGATTTAACCAGTCACAGAGGAATACACTTATGAGTCTGATACTTGTTCAACTGTCCAAAAGTATCATTAGATTTGTTGGGTACAATTATTGGTAATTCCCAATTCAACAGCACAGTTAGAGTCAAGGGAGAAATGATCCTGCAAAAGAAAAGGGTACTGTGCTATTCCAGCAGTGTTCAGTGATTGAGGAAATCAATCAGTGTGTGGCTTTCAGCTGGAAACATTATGCTTTAACAGAATAAAGCTAATATGCAAGATTCTATAGCACTCCCACTGACTTTAGGTTGTACCTTCCACCCCAAAAATATTTTCAAAATGTTCCTGCATGTGAAAAGCAGATTTTCTAATTATTTCTAAAAATAATTATGCTTATGTTTCTCTTAGAAAACAAACAAGAAACTAATACTGGTTAGTTTAGTTTTCTGTTGAAGATATATATCCTAAGATTCCTGTAGTAAGCCATTTCTAATAACAGTGGAATGATGAAGCCATATGTGCTTCTGGCAGATGGTGAAGTCAAGAGAATAAGAAAACAGATTTTTATATAATTTCTTTTTCATACACACACACACACATACACACACACGCTATATATATGTATATACATACATATACATACATATATGTATGTATATACATATATATGTATATATATATATACATATATATATATCAGAGACACAAATATAGCCACACATTTTGCAGAAGATATGTAGTATGGATTATTTTTGACTTGTGAATTTTATATGTTATCTGGCATAGGCTTATGTATTTGAACATTTGGTTCCTAGGACACTATTTCATTTGGGAAACTTGTAGATTCTTTAACAGGTAGAATTTTATTGGAGGAAATATGTTATTGGAGTGTGTTTTGAGACTTGATAGCCCAGGTGTGCTATTTGGTATCTGCTTCTAGGCTGTAGTCACAGTAGAACATAAGCCCTTTTATACTGTTAGACAAAACAACCTCTTCTTCCTTTGAATTTCTGTGGTCAGGTGTTGAGTCACTATGAAGAGACAAAAATAAATAGGTAGAAAATTGCTATTGAGAAACATGGAGTAGTTTTCAGGGTAAGCATGATTATTTGTGAGAACCCAACCCTTTGAACCAGTTTCTGAGAAGAAAGTGAAAATTTGAGACAGTTAGGGTTAGAATGCTCTAAGTAGAGTTTGAGTCATGCTGGAGGTTGAAGAGGCTTGAGAGTTCCAGTTCATGCATTTTTCAAAAAAAAACAAAAACAAAAACAAAAATAAGGATCCATTTGGAAATTTGGCTAGAGACCACTCCTATGATATTCTGGCAAGTAGATAGATTGGATGTGTGTGTGTGTTTGTGTGTATTCAATATACATATACATACACATACATATATATATATATGTGTGTGTATGTGTGTGTACATATATACATATATATGTGCATGTATATAAATGTGTGTGTGTGTATGTGTGTGTGTACAGGTAAATAGAGAGAGTTATATATAGAGAGAGAGATGGGAATATAGAGAGGTAAAGATCGAGGTAGATACAGATGTAGATGTTATAGATGATGTAGATATAGATGAAGATGATGTAGATTTAGAGATAGATACAGAGTACTGTATAAATATGCATGGCTGCATTCTCTAAATGATTTGAGAATGAGGGAGGATGAATTACAAAGCAAGAAACTAATTTGTTCATTAGAGGAAATTTCAATATTGGGTAGTACTCAGGCTACACCATAGTTACTATTCTGTGCTTGTATCCAGGTCTACAGTGAGGGAGCTAAACAAATACAAGAGAAAAAAAGTAATCAAAAAACCATGGAAAATTGTTTTATTGTGGAAAGTAGTATGAAAATTTTAAGATTACAGACAAGGTGAATGTTGAGGGAGAAGCTGTATAAATGTGTTAGGAAGATTAGCATGTTAATAAAAAGAAACCTCGTGCTTCATTGTTACGGGGTAATAGAAAGTGTTTCATGGGTCAAAACAATAGCCAAGAAAAGATCCCTCCTGCATAATCCTAAAAGAGCCCAAACTGAAAAATTCCTCAGTTTAAAAAACAGTTTTCTCAGATTGAGCTACCAAGCCATGTCAGCTATTGTTCATGGGGTCCAGCCTCTAGCAAGGGCTAGCAGTAAAGCTTCCAGAATCATCTGTTTGGTACTATTTTTGTAGGTATCATAGATGCAAGTCTGAAGGCATAAAGACTTAAGCCCAAGATTCAGAAAGTCATGGGTACCACACAGTTTGTAAAATGTCAGAGTCCTATCAAGGGAGCCTTGGTGATCTGAGGCCATTGCATGACCTGAGAGGGTCAAATCTAACTTATAATGAGGATGTCCTAATGGTAGACTAGATGCCACAATCATGAGATATCAGCCACAGAAACTGATGGAGTGCGTCCGGACCCAAAAGAGAGGCTATGTGTACTTCAGGAACAGAGTTGGACGTACAGGGTATACTGCCCCAGCCCTTTGTCACCCTGATGGCTCTCTATCAGGGGCTCTAAATCCTAGGAATAGAGCTTCATGCTTGGTATTTCCTCTGCTTGGCTCTAGCCCTGCCTTTGTTTTGGAAGATTCTTCCAATCTTCGTAAGGAAAATGGAAATGTACATTCTGTTATGTTATACATTCAGACTATGTAACTTTTTTATGGACAGATAAGGGATTGCCTTGAGTCTCAGAGGAGACATTGGAATTTGGCCGAGTACTGGACTGCTGAAGACTATGAAGACATTTGGAGCTGGAGTGACTGCATTTCCAGTGCATAACTGCTTCAATCTTATAGGAACAAGAATGGATTGTTCTGGTTTTAATGTGAACTATCTGACATAGACAAATGTGTTTGAATGGTTTGTCCTTAGTTGGCTGTTTTGTTTTGGAAGTTTGTAAAACCTCTATGAACTGGATTATTGAGGAAGAGAGTTGTTGGGAGCAAGAGTTTTAGTGTGAAAGCTCTGTATCAATTTCTATCAGTCTCTGTTGTCTAAAGTGGCTCAGTGTGACAAGCTACCAGGGCTTCATCCAGTTTTTGCCATTATTGATAATATCCCTTTAAATTGTTAACTAATATGAAGTCTCTCTCTTTTAGGTTACTTTTTTCAGACATTTGGTCGAAACCAAACTAATACATCATCTAACCCTGATATGTGTTTTTATAGATTTTGGGTGAAAAGCTGAAATTTTTAGGGTATTTTTTTTTTTTTTGTATATCAAGTAAGACGTTATTATTGTGATTTTTAAGAAAATTCATGCTCCCATTTCTATGATGGGTAGTATTGTAGAAGCACAAGAAATAAAACTTAAGGAAGTTTTAGTTCAAAGATTTGATAGTAAGTGGGAAGCGAAGCGGGTTGAGACAACGAAGTGTTCTGGCTAGTTAATCTAAGCAGTGTTCTTGTTCATTTTGAAGATAGATTTATTCTGATCCAGAGTGATAGTATATATGCTAATTCATCTCATTTCTTCTGAGGAAGCACACTGCTGTTCAGCATGCAATGAATAAATTGATGTAAGTCAGGTTTTGTTTTCTCAAACAGTTACAGGTTTCCAGTTTCATCAGGTTTATCTTCCTGCCCAAATGACTTAGGTGACTTTTCTCAACCTAAAAAGAAAGATGAGCTAATATGTCTGCAATCAGAGTAAGAGCAAATAATGTGAGGCCTGAGGGAAGTTCTGGAGCAGCAATGTTACTATGCCAGGACTTACTAGAATTCCCTTTGGTAGTTGTGCAGAAGTTTGAAATCTCTCTGGAAAGAGGTATCTTTCCCCTTTGACCTGCCATGAATTAACTGAAGGGAAGAAGAACACTGGTATATCACTTCTTGTGAAACAAAAAACAAACAAACAAACAAACAAACAAAGACAGACAGACCAAGTAGAGATACAATACTTTTAGGCCCCTGAGTACATACAGGCACTTATTGGCTGATAATCTGAGTTCAATCCCAATGACAGAGGAGAGAACTGGTTCCTGATGTTCTGTCCCTGACCTTACACAAGTGTCATGCCACAAATGCACACATATCACAAACACACACACACACACACACACACACACACATCATCATCATCATCATCATCATCCTCATCATCATCATCCTCATCAACATCATCATCATAAATATAAATTTTAAAAGGAAATAAAATCAGTTTTGAGATAAATTTTCATATGATAGTTTCTAACTAGTACACAATATTATCTAAATATAAACAAATGTAGTCAGTAACACACTGCTGTCACATTATGTGGCATAATATGTCTCTCTCCCCTTTTCCGTTCCATAGTGCTGCCGTATGTTGGGAAAGATGAGGAAAGATGTTTTACTCTCTGTCGCTTCAGAATTGCCTCTCCTGAAAATTCCCATGACAGGAGTCATCCCAGTCCACAGATATGTGCATCCAGTTTTTCTTCTAGTATAATGCTTTTGTGAGTAATTCATATTTCATTAGTAATTTAACCCATTAGTTACTGAGTATTATATGGTATGAATGGAATGTAATTTGTTTATACACCTGCCATTGGTTTACTGTTCATTGTTCATGAAGACCATTTTCGTGTTATTCAGGATATAATCCTTTTCACATTTACCCTGGCTCCTGGAGCAAGGATGTGCTAACAGAACCTATGGCTCTCTATAAAAACTCTTTAAAGGCTTTCTAAAGTAGATAAAGCATCCTGGAGCTACGATGGCAGTACCAATCACCACACACAGGCAACAGTGCTTATTATTATCATCTCTGTTGACTTGAGTCAAAATTTGCATGAGAAGATTTTCAGAGCTTTAATTTTCATTTTTCTATTGATATTACATGATGAACATATTTCATCCCCATGGGAAATTTTTCAAAAGTGCTTGTTCATATGTATTCCCAAATTGGTGAAAATGTTGTCCTTAATACAATGTATTATAGACTTGCCAATGCTTTTACACTCTGAACTTAGGCATATTCTTTCTTGTTATTAATCTCATCGTTTTACATTGTGACTCTTGAAGGTTTTTTTTTTTAATTTATTCTTCCTTCATAGAATACATCAAGACCTCAGCCTCCTCTCCCTCCACACCCACCAGCTCCTTTTACCTCCCTCTCTCCCAGATGTACACCCCACTTATCCTCCTAAAAAATATCAGGCCCCCCCAGAGACATCAACTAAACACAACACAGAACTATATACTAAGAGCAAATGTTTAAAAAGAATTTTAGGTTTATACATATATGAAGAATAGATTTCCATTGTAAAATGTATACAGTATTTTCCTATTTTTAAATATATATCTATGATGCATTGTAATGAGGATGATATTATTGTAGTATTGCTGATCAATACTGCTGGGATGAGTGGTCTCTCTGTTTTGACCTGTGATGAATTAACAAAGGAAGAATAAGAACAATTTATCAATATTTTTGCAAAAAGAAAAAAGTGCTAAATAGTAACTCCTTGTTAAATACAATCATCAAGTTTAAAATTTTGAACATATAAGGAGTTGCTCAAAGAATAGAAAAAAATTCCCACGTAGAAAAGACTTTTAAAAAATTTATTAGAATATATTTTGAGGTTATAAAAATCCACAAAGAATATCTGAATAAATGAAACAAGTAGCTACCAGAAAGAAATAATGTGGTATACTTCAGTAGACCAAGATAATTGAAAAGATAGAAGATGATACAAATACCTAATAATTAGTGTTACCAAACCGAGACACTGTTGTAGATGCCAAGAAGTACTTGCTGACAGGAGCCTGATATAGCTGTCTCCTGAGAGGCTTTTCCAGAGCCTGACAAATACAGATTCAGATGCTTGCAGCCGATCATTGGACTGAGCTCAGGGTCACCAATGGAGGAGTTAGAGAAAGGACTGAAGGAGCTGAAGTGGTTTGCAGCCCCATAGGAAGAACAGCAATATCAACCAATCAGACCCCCCCGCCCAGAGTTCCCAGGGACTAAAGCACCAACTACAGAGTACGCGTAGAGGGATCAATGGTTCAAACCACATATGTAGCAGAGAATGACTTTGTTGGACATCAATGGGAGGAGAGGCCCTTGAACCTAGGAGGGCTCGATGCCCCAGTATAGGGGAATGCCAGGGTAGGGAGGTAGGAGTGGGTGGGTGTGTGGCTGAGCACCCTCATAGAAGAAGGGGGGAGGGAAATGGGATAGGGGACTTTGAGGGGCAGGAAACCTGGAAAAGGGATAACATTTGAAATGTAAATAAATAATTTAACCAATAAAAAATTTCTATCAACATTTTACTATGTTAGTTGTATCAGGTGATTCTGCGCACAATTGCTAGCACATTGGACTTCTAGTGACGAAATTAAGTAAACAGGAAAAATATTGGAATAAGTTGCCATAGTTGTGCACAAAGTACATTTATGATGAAAATCTATTCTTCACATATGTATAAATCTATAATTCTTTTTAAAAACCTAATCTTATTGTGTTTAGTTGATGTGCCTGGGAGGCCTGCCCTTTTCTAGCAGGATAAAGGGGGTTTGCATCAGGGGAGAAAGGGAGGTGAAGGGAGCTGGGTGGTGTGGAGGGAGGGGATGTCTAAGTGTATTATATGAGGGAAGAATAAATACATTTAAAAAATGCAAAAACTGAAGAAGTGATATTTCCTGGAGTTCTCATGAAAAGTTAATAGTAACATAGTAGTTTTAATATGGCTAAAGGTAACATTTTAAATGCAAATATGCGCCAAAATTTACTACAGTTGAGCTGACATGAATCATCAGTTGTAGAAAGCATAAAAACATAATTTAAATGACCATAGATTAACAATAAAAACTTACATGAAATCAAATAAAAGATACAATTCAAGTTGTGAGAAGCACAGTCAGTTTACAAAGAAATATCAGTTCTATAGGCCATGGAACACAATGAATAAGTCCTTAAGATGATGAGAAGAAATGTATGTGGTTCCAAGAGAAGAGAAGAAAAGGCAGGGTGGGAGGAGAAAGGATGGAGGGAGGAAGTAGAGAGAAAGGAAGAGAGACAAAGGGAGAGGGTAAGGGAGAGGGAGAGAAAGAGAAAGCGCTTCAGTCAAAAAATTGCCCAAAAAAGCAAATATATTTAGTAACTAAGATTACTAGGAAAATATGAACCAAATGTTTCTTAAAATTCAATGGCTTCTATGACACTGACCTCACAAATCTCTGTAGAAACACTGTGTGTTAGGTTGAGTTTTACTGCTGTGAACAGAAGCTTGACCAAGGCAACTCTTATAAGAATGACATTTAGTTGGGCCTGGCTTACAGGGTCAGGGGTTCAGTTCATTATCATCAAGGCAGGAACATGGCAGTTTCCAGGCAGATGTGGGTCTGGAGAAGCTCTTGTTCTGAAGGCAGCTAGCAGAAGACTATCTTCCAGTAAGCTAGGAACAGGGTATTAAAGCCCATGCCCAGAGTGGCATACCTACTCCAACAAGGCTACACCTCCTGATACTGCCACTCCCTGGGCCAAGCATATACAAACCATCTCACTACACATCTGCAAATTTCTCTTAATCAAGGATATATCTAATAATATGTTTGGCAATGGATTGTATTCATGCATTCCAGAGCTACAACTTGTTTCAAATTAGGCCCTCTTTGACTTGGTTTATCTCAGTTTTTCCCACCATTGAAACCTCACCATTAACTAGAGCTATTTTTTTTTGTTTCAATATTTTATTGAAATTAGTTTTTTATACAACATATTCTGATTATGGTTTCCAGTTTCCCAACTCATATCTTTTTTTATTAGATATTTTCTTTATTTACATGTAAATTTCTCCTTTCCCAGTTTCCCCTCCAAAAAACAAACAAACACAACAAGAACAAACCCCTGTTGCCTCCCCCTTCCCCATGCCTGCCACCCCACCCTCTCGCACTTACTGGCCCTGGCATTCCCCTACACTGGGGCACAAAACCTTCACAAGGCCGAGGTCCTTTCCTCCTATTGATGATCGAATTTGCAATCCTCTACTATACACATGTTGCCAGAACATTCAGTCCCACCATATATAGTCCTTGATTGGTGGTTAGGTCCTTGGGAGCTCTGACGGTACTAGTTAGTTCATATTTTATAGCTATACTTTTTATTCATATTCTGGTTGAATTCTGGACACAAGTGAAAGAATTTATTTTTATATATTTTATACAAATAAAATTCTCTTATTTTGTAGTAAAATGCTTAAATATTACATCTCCTGCCAGACATAATGTGATCAATATAAATATCAACAGAAACAAACTTTACATGATAACACAGTCTAGATTCATTTCTCTAGGAATGAAGGTTTTCTTAGATAGACTCTGATAGCATACTCAGATCCAACCTGCCATTTCAAAAGATGGAATCATGTGTTCATAGTCACTCTTATTCCACCCTTCGAGACCTTTCTGTTCTGATCCAACGACCAGTTTTTTGAATGGGATCATTCTTTTTAATGATTTAGTGTTTGAGTTCTTTGTGTAGTGTGGATTCTAATTCTCTGTCAGACACACAGCTGGCAAAATACTTTCTGTGGGCTTCCTCTTTACTTGCTTGCTTTGTTTTCTTCTTGTAGAAGTTTTCAGTTCTATGAAGTGAAACTTGTTGGCTTTAGTTCTTGGGTAAATGGAGCTCTATTTAGGAAGGAGAGATCTACTCATATACGGTACTGTCTTTATTTTCTTCTAGCACTGCTAGTGTTACAGGTTTCACATTTGATCCATTTGCAGTTATTCTTCTGCAAAGGGATGGATGCAGGTCTAAATTCACTCTGCATCGTGGATATCTGGTTTTCTCAGCAACCCTGGTTGAAGATGCATTTTATCCTCCAGTGTATGCTTTTGGCACATTTTTCAAACATTAAATGGCCAAAGTTTTATAAATTCATGTTCGGTTTCTCAGTGTTGTCCCATTGATCTATGCATCTGTTCTTGTGCTAATACCATATTGTTTTTAATACTACGGTTCTTCAATATTTCTCATGTTCTGGAACAGTACTTTCTCCTGTATTATGCTGTTTTTCTCAGGATTGTTTTGGCTTTGGGTATCTTTGGTCTTTTGTGGTTCCATGTGAATGCTAGGGTAACTTTCCTATCTCTGTGAAGAATGAGATGAGGACTTTAATTGGAATTTTTGAAAACCAGTTAATGGGGTTTATATGGTATTCCATTTCCCTAATATTAATTCTATCAATCCATGAATAAATGATTTGTTTCCATTTTCGAGTGTAACTTAAATTCATTCCTCAAGGGTTTCAAGTTTTCATTGTTCAGGCCTTTCAGTCTTTTGTTTAAGTTTATTGCTAGATAAAGTATTTTCTTGAGGTTACCGTTAATGGGAATATATCCACTATCACTTCTGTATTTGTTTATGGTATATAGAAAAGCCAACTAATATTATTTAAAGCCATAAGATGGAACCCATACCTGACACTGCATGGGCATCCAAGAACCAGAAACTGGATAGATTCTGCTAAAGGAAGATAACAATAAAGTGATTCTTAATATCATTCTGCTATAACCATTGATTAGTGCCTCATTCAGTCATCATCAAAGAAGTTTCTTGTTACAGTAGATTGGAAAACAAAGTATGAGCGATTTTAGAACACTCAGTCATAAATGGGATGTTCTGATAAAACCCTCTCCCTTAAGCTCAGGGAGCTATAGGTGTAGAAAAATTGTGAGAACTAGAGGAGATTGATAACTCTAAGGAAAAAATGTCCTCTAGACACAACAGAACTGATGTACATTTGAACACAAAGATACTGTAGAGGCCTGCAAAAGGCATGCAAAGATCCAAGACAGATGGGGACCAGCTCTAAAAGAGGGTAGTGGACTCAGGTTTCTTCCCCTTATCCATAAGCTATCTGCAATTAGCACCTGCTTTCAAAAGAAAAATTAGTTTTCCTGAATAAAGTCTCACTGGATATAGTACCTTAACTCAATGATAAGCTGTGTCTTTGTTTCTTTGTTTGAAATTTTAATTTTTATTTTTTTGTCTATTGATCTTTTCTTTGTAGGTTATGGCACTTGATCTGTGCGCATGCATGTGTGTGTGCATGCGTGTATGTGTGCATGCATGTGTCCGTGTGTGTTGAGTTTCTTGTTGTTGTTTTTGTCCTGTTTGTTTTCCAGAGAAAGATAGTAAAGACATAGAGTTGGATGGATGGAAATGTGGGAAAGATCTGGGAGGAGATGTGGAGTGGAAAAAATGTAGTCAGAATACATTGTTTGAAAAGAATTAATAAAAATTACATTTAAAA
>JADRCD010215254.1:14252-32900 GCA_019843815.1 Montemys delectorum
GTCAGAATACATTGTTTGAAAAGAATTAATAAAAATTACATTTAAAAAGCTACTAATTTTCTGAGTTGGTTCTGTATCCTACAACTTTTCTAAAATTGTTGATTCCTTTCCAGAAGTTTTCCTATAGAATTATTTGGAATTTTATTTATAATATTGTTACAAATAAAAAATAGAGATAGTTTGATTTCTTCTTTCCCTTAGTATTTTTTCTTTCTTTCTTTCTTTCTTTTTTTTTTTTTTTTTTTTTTTTTTTTTTTTTTTTTTTTTTTTTTTTGCCTTATTGCTCCAGTTAGTGTTTTAAATACAGTGCACAAAATTAGTAGGGACAGTGGAAAACCCTTTCTCATTCCAAATTGTGGTACAATTTCTTCAATATTCCATATAATTAGAATGATATCAGTTGTGGTTTCTCATACAAGGTTTTTATATTGAGATGTGTTATCGTCCTCTCTCTAGGAACTGGGAGCTAAAATGAAGCTTCCCCTCCCTAGGCTGCTATTGGTCAAGGAATCCATCATTGTGACTGACTAGTGATGAAGACAAATACCAATAACAATGGAAGGAGTTAGATTACTTTAAACCAGTTACAGGATATTTAACTTGTATCGACTTACTATTTACTTTTTCATTCATCGTTTTCATAGTGTCTTTAATTTTGTACTTTATAATCACTTTCTGAACTAAGAAAAAAATAAATTCTCTACTACAAGATTATACATCTATCTTTGTTTATATGTCTTTGCTGTTTGGAATATCAACTTATAAAGAAGAGAAAAGTGGGATTTGCACACTTCTCCATAAAGGTTCTAAATTCATTACAGAGTTATGAGCATGCCTTCTGCTCTGTGTTCTTTAAGGGTAGCACCTTTCTTTTCTTGTTCAAACATAGGCAACATTTACTACATTATCAAATTAATCTCTTTATGTAGTGCAAATGAAAATGTATTCTTCTAAAATAATTATAAAGCACAATAGTTTTTGTTTTCCTGGGATTCCTGAACAAGCAGTCCTCCTGACAGAATGAATCTCTACATCTCTAGCATACCAAATCTGATACTTTTATAAAATGAATTAAAATAATCCAATTCCATTCATTGTGAAATATAGAGCTATCTCAGTATTTTATACTGTATTATATTCTCTACGATGTAGCTGCTCTCTAGAATTTTAAAATGCATTTTAATTATTTTATTCTAAATTACAGTCTTGGGTGAAAGCATTTATATTTATATCATCCTGATAATATAAATCCCACTAAGCAAAATCTGCTTTCATTCATTTCCTTTTAGGTAAAACCTGGATCTTGACCAGATAGTAAACACATTTCCTTGAGGAAGTGAAATTAACTATTCTTCCATTGTCTGGTACAGACAATATGAAAATATTTCACCATGAAATGTCTTGTATTTGTTTCTATGTTTTTTCACTAGATATGACTCTGAGTTTAAGTATTGTACTTTTCATGTTTGTATTGTTAATTATAAACACCAACACAATAGCACTGTCCTTGTACTAGGAAGAGAATTGTTTTTAAAATCCATGTCTTAAAATACTGTGTGCCTCTAGAACTGTTGCTTGAAGTGTGAGTTCGCAATCAAATGCATGATTTGTGTAGATTTTTCTAAGTATTATTTCTACTTAGATATAAGAAAGGATGTAATTTTAAAAGCCACGTGTCTTAGTCAGGGTTTCTATTCCTGCACAAACACCATGACTATGAAGCAAGTTGGGGAGGAAAAGGTTTATTCAGCTTACTTCCACATTGCTGTTGATTACCAGAGGAAGTCAGGACTGGAACTCAAGCAGGTCAGGAAGCAGGAGCTGATGCAGAGGCCATGGAGGGATGTTCCTTACTGGCTTGCCTCCCCTGGCTTGCTCAGCCTGCTCTCTTATAGAACCCAAGACTTCCAGCCCAGGGATGGCACCACCTACAGGGACCCTACCCCCTTGATCACTGATTGAGAAAATGAACCACAGCTGGGTCTCATGGAGGCACTTCCCCAACTGAAGCTCTCTTCTCTGTGATAACTTCAGCCTGTGTCAAGTTGACACACAAAACCAGCTAGTACAATTGACACCTTGTCAAGTTGACACACAAACACATCACTATTAACCCTCAACCTTTACTTTCTTATTCATCCTCAAGATCTAAAGTCCCACAGTCTTTACATATTAAAAGTTCAATCAATTTAAAATGTCCAATGTATTTTAAAATTCAAAGTCTCTTAGCTGTGGGGTCCACTAAAATACGTTCTTCTTCCAAGAGGGAAAAATATCAGGGCACAGTCACAATGAAAAGCAAAACCAATGTCTGGGATCCAACTCACAATCTTCTGGATTCCTCCAATGGCTTGGGTCACTTTTCCAGCTCTGCCCTTTGTAGTACACACCTTGTCTTCTAGGCTTTAGATACCTGTACTCCACTGCTGCTACTGTTCTTGGTGGTCATTCATGTTACTGGCATCTCTAAAACACTGTCCTCCACCGTAACTAGGCTTCACCAATAAACTCTTATAGGCTCTCTCTTCATGGTGCCAAGCCTGAACTCCTTTGCATGACCCCTTCAGTCCTGGGCTATCAATTGCAACTGAGGCTGCACCTTCACCAACGGCTTTCCATGGCCTCTCACTGTGCTGAGCCTCAGCTGCTCTTCATGACCGCTTCATGCCTTCAAAACCAGTACCACCTGGGTGACTCTTATACATTACCAAGTCCTGCTGCAGCACAAGGTACAGCCTTGGCTATCTCTGGAACACAGCCTCTTTGTGCTCTCAGAAAACACTTCCCAGAAGATGTCACTTCTGTGATGTGGGTCTCTTCTTAATCACTGCTAATTTCTTAGCTCCAGCTAAACAGCATCAATAGTCCCAGTAAGTAATTCAAAGTTTTTGCTTTAGTAGAGCTGATTCTTCAGCCACAGCTAACTAAAACCACAGAATTTTCACAATCAAAACAACATGGCCCTAAAAAGAGTCTTTAATCTTCTCTCTGAAATTTCAAAAGCCAGGCCTCCATCTCTGCACTGTTGTCAATATGATCTTCCAAGCTCCTACAGAACATCCCACAGAGTTCTTAACAACCAGTGGCTCTTCGAGCTCAAAGTTCCAAAGTCCTTCTACAGTCCTCCCCAAAACATGGTCAGGTTGTCTCAGGAATACCCAACTATGCTGGTACCAATTTGCCTCAGTCAGGTTTTCTATTCCTGCACAAATATCATGACCAAGAAGCAAGTTGGGGAGGAAAGGGTTTATTTAGCTTACTTCCACATTGCTGCTTATCACAAAGGAAGTCAGGACTGAACTCAAGCGGGTCAGGATTTGTGAAGTGTGAGTTCACAATCAAATGCATGATTTGTGTAGATTTTTCTAAATATTACTTCTACTTAGATATAAGAAAGCATGCAATTTGAAAAGCCATGTAATGGAAGTAGCAATTTCAGATGGTAGAGCTCTTTATTCTCCTGCTGTTATTCAATGTACCATCAGCACAATGTCTGCTATAGTCTTTCATGTATGGAAATAAAATGTAAAATTTTGATATCAACTTAAAGAGAGCTCAGCCTTAAAATTTCTTGGATTTTCTAGCTTGCTGTTCCTAGAACCAGCTACCAGTCTACTCCTAATGTGGTTAGTCTTGAAGTACTTTAGTACATATGTGACTAGCTTTTGTCACTACACCGTATCAAGTCAAGTCAGTTACTACTCATTATGAGGAGAGTGGCTGGGTCCATAATATTCTTTGTATTTCATGGATATAATTTCCAAGTCTCAAATTCCCCTGGAAATCAGATAAAAAAATTATCCCTTGATAATTTCCTGATAATTCTTTTCTTCTAGTATTGCAAAGTAATTCATTGATAAGGATATTTTAAAGTTTTGCAGAAAAGAAGACACAATGAGATCAATCAAGATAGAGTCGTTCCTCTCATTACTTGTTCCTAGGGCAAGACTTTTTCTTGATGAGAGTGTTCCAGAGATTAACTGAACCATAATCAGTGAACTTTCATGATCAACTTTCAAGGTTAACCTATAATTCTCAATTTCTTCATTCATCTTGCCTATAGACACAGATGGGGCAAAGGAGCAATCAGAAAAGAAGTGTAAAATCATCTCAATGTAGTTATAATTATTGATGATAAGCAAGTTATACCAGAGAAAAATATCAGGGTAAATGTATTGTTACAATTATTCATTTTTAATTTTAGAGAATTTCAAATACTTTTGTGTGGCTCCAAAGCTTCATTGTTGACTTGGCTGGATTGATAATCGCTTAAGAGGCAAATGGATGGTTGAGACATTGAGGAGGCCTCCTGATAGGTTAACTAAGGAGGAAGACCCCATGAATGTAACGACAAAAGTAGAATCAAGATAAGTACTGGCATTTGACTCTTTGCGTTCTGATGGGGCATGCAATGTAATTAGCTGTCTTGCATTCTTGCCACATTGTGCTTCTCACTGTAATACATAATAACTTTAAGCTACGAGATGAAATAAACTCCCTTCTTTGCTTTAGTTGCGTTGTCATGTTTTAGCGTATTTTTTATAATGAGCAAAGTATCTCATAGATGCTTATTTTGATAATCCTTTTTACACATGGAAGAAGGTCAGGGATCGTTGAAGGGTGTTAGATTTTAAGTAGTTGTCTAACTACTCCTTAAAGAATATGCCATTTTTCATAACATGTACTATTAATTTTGTGCATTTTTCTTTTAATTTTTTGAGATAAAGATTTATGTAGCCCAGGCTATGTCAACCATACTGAAGATCAACTTCACCCTCCAAGTCTTGGAATTACAGCTAAGTAGCACAGTGCCTGGCTCATTTATAGGTATTAACAGTGATACTTTATGATTCATTAGTATTCATGTATATTAATGTTCCTTTTCCCCAAAATGTGAAATAGAGAACTTTTTCTATTATATATACAAATTTAAGGCATTATATAACTTTGATATTATTTAAGATTTAATAGCCATGATGCCTGTTGAATATTACCATTGTTTAAAAATTTCACAGAGACCTGGGAGGTGAAAGGCTCTCAGGACTCAAAGGGAGGGACCTTAGGTGAAATGCCCAACAGCAGAGAGAGGGAACTTGTAAAACCTACCTCCAGCAGGAAGACAGGGCATCAAGTAAGGGAGTGGGTTGCCATTCCACTGTCATATCTCTGACCCAGAATTGTTCCTGTCTGAAAGAGCTGCAGGGATGGAATTGAAGAGGAGCCTGAGGAAAAGAAGGTCCAGTGACAGGCCCAAAGAGGGATCTAGCTCAAGGGGTTGGGGATCCCAAGGCCTCACACTATCACTGAGGCTATGGAGCACTCACAAAAAGGGACCTAGTATGGCCACACTCCTGAAGACCCAACAAACAGCTGAAAGAGTCAGAGGCAGATATTTGCAGCCTACCAATGGACAAAAGCAGCTAACCCCTCTTGTTGAATTAGGGAAAGACTGAAAGAAGCTGAGGAGAAGGGCGACCCTGTAGGAGGACCAGCAGTCTCAATTAATCTGGACCTCCAAGGTCTCTCAAACACTGGACCACCAACCAGGCAGCATACACCAGCTAATATGAAGCCCCCAATACATATACAGCAGAGGACTGCCAGGTCTGTGTTCATTCAGAGATGATGCACCTAATCCTCAAGAGATTGGAGGCCCCAGGGAGTATATAGGTCAGGTGGCATGGGTGGGTGGGAACACCCACGTGGAATAGGGGGTGAGGAGGAGGTATAGGATGTGGAGCAGTAGGAAGGTGGATGGGGGATAAAATATGGAGTGTAAAATATCTATCTATCTATCTATCTATCTATCTATCTATCTATCTATCTATGTATCTATAGAGAGACCTATCATGACTCCCCTCTGGAAGACCCAACAAGTAGCTGAAAGAGTCAGATGCACATATTTGCACTCAACTAATGGAGAGAAGCTGCTGATCCCTGTCGTTGAATCAGGGAAAGTCTAGAGGAAGCCAAGGAGGAGGGTGACCCTGTAGGAAGACCAGCGGTCTCAATTAACCTGGACCCCCAAGATCTCTCAGAACTGGACCACCAAACAAGCAGCATACACCAGCTGATATGAGGCTCCCAATACATATACAGCAGAGGAGTGTCAGGTCTGGGTTTCGTCAGAGATGATGCAGCTAACCCTCAAGAGACTGGAGGTCCCAGGGAATTTAGAGGTCTGGTTGGGTTGGGGCTAGGGGTGAGGATATCCCTGCAGAGACAGGCACATTGGGGAGGAGGTATGGGATGTGGAACAATCAGAGTGTGGACTGTGGGTGGGGGGCATAAAATCTCGAGTGTAAATAAATAAATAAATAAATAAGTGATAAAAATAAGAAAAATGACACCCCTACAAAAATATAAGAATCTGAGAAAAAAAGAGGAAAGCTTAACACACAACTAGGAAGTTAAAAAAAATCACAGAGCTACAGTGTGCTAACACAAGTTCTCAGGAGGAATGGAAGTAGTAGAATACATGTATATTATGATGACTGACCTGAATAGTAATGGCTGGGAATCTCACACCAGCCATCTGTTCATTGCAAAGAATGTAGTTGTTCACTCCTCACCATTAAATACCTCAGCAGTTGTGTTCAGAATGACAAAAATAACTCTAAGCCACACCTCCAACAAATAGTTAATATTTAAAATGCATAAGGATTTCCAACAGCAAAAATAAATTACAAAACTGATTTAAAATTAGCAATGTACTCAAATAACCATTTCTTCAAAGAAGTACCAGTGGCCAACAGTTATATGACAAAATGTTCAATAGCCTTACTCGTATGGGAATGCAAATAAAAACTGCAATGAGACATCACCTCTCATATGTCAGTGTATCTATCATCAAATTAAGTCATAAAGCCATACTGGTGATGGTATACTGTTAGAAATTAAAACTTCTGTGCATGTTCCATAAAAATATAAAATGTCTCAAGAACTATGGGAAACTATTGAGATTCTCAAATGTTTAAGATAATGATACTGAATAGGATCTTGCATTCTCACTTCTGGTTGCACAAGCGTATTTGGTGGTCTGAGTATGCCTAGCTCAGGGAGTAGCCTTATTAGATGACGTAGCCTTGTGTAGTAGGTATGGCCTTGTGTGTCATTGTGGGGCGGGCTCTGAGACCTTCCTTCTAGATGCCTGGAAGTCAGTCTTCTGTTTGCCTTTGAAACAAGATGTAGAACTCTCAGCTCCTGCTCTAGCACGGTGTCTGCCTGGACACTGCCATTTTTCCTACCTTGAAAATAATTATCTGAACTTTTGATCATGTAAACCAGCCCAAGTTAAATGTTGTCCTTTATAAAAACACAAAACAAAATGAAACAAAACAAAAACAGCAAAAAAAAGAGATATTGCATAACAATTTGCTTTCTGAAAGACAACAAATATCAGTAAATAAGATTTTACACATAGTGAAGAAACTGACACATTTCAAAAGGAAAAGTGCTGACCACTGTCCTGCAAAGACAGGAAAATTCCACATTGGCCTATCACTAAGAAAAGAAAATGAAAGCACGTTGCAATTTTATAGTCTGCCAACA
Organism: Montemys delectorum; assembly: GCA_019843815.1. Taxonomy (NCBI): domain Eukaryota; kingdom Metazoa; phylum Chordata; class Mammalia; order Rodentia; family Muridae; genus Montemys; species Montemys delectorum. The sequence goes on from JADRCD010215254.1 coordinate 21,804, forward strand.
TGTAAAACATCAATTTGCTGTTTTCAGGGAGTTCCCATCAGGGACTGGCAGTAACAAATTGCTGACATCCCCAACTTGCAAAATCAGGAAAACCTCAATTGTTTCCGATTGTTTACAGGCACCATTTAGTGGAGTGCAGCTGTGTCGTTCCCTGTGTTGCTCACCTGCCACCCTGTGATTGCCTCAGAATTTACAACATCTGAAAAGTAGCAAAGGTTCTTAAGAGATGTATCTGGCTTCAAATTAACCAGCAATGTACATAAACCCGTTCATTTTCCCATTAAAAAGAGAGCCACAGAGGAAGGCTCCCTGATCTTGGCAGATGGTAATAGAAACTCATCAGTGACTCTCAAGCTGCCTTCGCATCATCCTAGGGAAAATTAGCATCTACTTGTTGGATTTATAGCATTTAAATTATGATACCTTTTAAGGAAAGGCCAGAATTATCATCAAGGAAAGATGGATTAACTGTGGTATCCATTATGTAACTAAGCACCAAAGGTGAAATGTTGCATTTAGACTTTCAAATGAAATAAGCTGTATGATTTAGGCTTCATCTCCCAAATTATCCAATAAACTCATTAAGCCTTCTGAGGAGGGCAAAAGTATAGATAGCAGAGCAATGTGGAAGTAATTTTACACACACAAACACACACACACACACACACACACACACACACACCAGAGAGAGAGAGAGAGAGAGAGAGAGAGAGAGAGAGAGAGAGAGAGACTCCCAGATATATACTTAATTGGAAAGAAACTCTTAAATCATACATCATAAATTAGCACTGTTTAAGAATTCCATTCCCATTAAATTCACATTTTAGATTTCTGTGTTAACTGTGAGCATTAAGGTTGAAATAAATACTACAGTTTAACATAAGAATTAAACTAGATAAAGAAATAGGCAAGCTCAAGAGCAACTCAGTTCAGCTCCTAACACAGTCAGTTAGAAACTTGGCTTACATGTTAAAAAAAAAATATCTTGCACATGTATTTTAGCTGAAATCTGACAAGACATTTCCAGTGCAAAAGGTTACCTAGTTAACTCTGCAAATATATCAGCTTATATTTCCAATTCTGTGGTATCTACATTCTACACCATAGAATTAAAATAAGAATAAACCACTATCACATTTCTATCCTGTCCCAGATATGTGTTTTCATTCTTTTGACCTTTCATTTTTCAACTCTCTCTAGAACTGGCAATTATTTCTTCTCTCTGCCAATAAATAAAATTCCCCAAAGCTCATGGAATGAATCCAGTTACCCTTTTTGCAGCCTACTTACAAATTTAAATGGCAGATGTGACTCTCACATTTACAGCAATGGTCTGTGAATTTTACCATGATGTATGCATCAGGCATCCTTATTAGTCAACCTCATTATAATTTTTGACACTAATGTGGATGTGGTCAAATTCGGCTTTTCTGTTCTCCACCAATGGCACTGCAGTGTTTTCAGGTCATTTTTGTTCATTTGAATGATTTAAAAGAATTTATAATGAGGGGAACAAATACTCAGATATTAGCATTAGTCAAGATTAGTAAATCTTACTAGATTTAAAGAGATGGTATGGGGATATGAAACAATAGTAGACTAAGTCTCAATAGAAGCAAGGAATTACACATATAGCTTCAGAAGAGCCCTGAAAGTCGAATCATAACACAGACATTGCCTGCAGTTGGAGCCTTTGAGAGTAATGGGAAGATGACATGAGGAAGACTGACCACAAGAGTGCTTGAAACAGTCTTTGTTCTTTCCTATCGAGTGAGCTTCCTAATTTGTAAGGTAAGGAAAGGTGTAATATGGTATAACTTATTTTATACTTACACCATTTTCACTTTTTGTATGTTGAATTATCCTATCTAAAGACACGCAAGAGCCCTAAACTCAGTCTTACTTGGAAACAGGACCTTTCTTGACTAGTGTAAGCTCCAATAAAATATGCTATAATGTGAATATATTTATTACTATTCTGTCTTAAAGTCTAGCAGCAGGTTGTCAGTATGCTGAGGTACATTTCTATTAGTTATTTTATTTATATACATTTCAAATGTTGTTCCCTTCCCAGGTTCCCCTCCCCAAACTCCTTATTCTATCTCCCTCCCCCTGCCTCTATGAGGGTGCTCCCCCACCTACCCTATCCTGTCTCACAACCCTAGCATTCTCCTACTCTGGGGTACTGAGCCTTTACAGAACCAAGGGCTTCCCCTTCCTTTGATGCCAGATAGAGCCATCCTCTGCTACATGTGTAGCTAGAGTCATGGGTCCCTCCATGTGTACTCTTTGGTTGGTGGTTTAGTTCCTGGGAGCTCTGGGTGATGCAGTTAATTAATATTATTGTTCCTCCTATGGGGTTGTAATCTCCTTCAGCCCCTTCAGTCCTCCCTCTAACTCTTCCTTTGTGGTCTCCATGCTCAGTGTAATGGTTGGCTGCAAGCATCTACATCTGTACTGGTCAAGAACTGGCAGTGCCTCTCAGGGGACAGCTATACCTTTTCTATGTCACAGATTATACTCTTCTGGTACTCTGGCATGTAAAAAAGATCATGGCATTGTCACTCTGCCTACAAGAGCAACGATGTTACTCATGAAACTCTAGTTTTCCAATCTTAATATTTACTTACTACTTCACCTCTAATCTATTCACACTGAGTAGCAGAAGCCAAACAAGAAATTTAAAGTTGAATAGAAAAATGTGCTTAAAGGTGTATGGAGACACAAAGAGAAAAAGTGTTCTCTAAGTTAGGCAAAATAGTAACTAGCCAGACACAGCATGTACGTGTGCATGCACGCACACAATTCTGATGTTGGCATATTCATTTCAGAAATAAGTAAAGAGACTCTCTCAGGAGTGTAAAGAACGTGCCTCTCTGTCTGGTTCTTGCTGGTGGAAAGATTCCAAGTTGGTCTGCTCCCTTGAAGACACCATTATCCTGATCCATCCTAGAGGACTCTGCTGCACTCAGAGCAGTTGACTCAACAGTCTGCAGGGCTCCCAGGAGATCTACTGCAGCCAGGGCAACAGATCAGCAGCTTCTCTGCCCCTGTGAAGAGCCCCCAGTTGAAGGCACAACCGGTGGTCTGATACAGCCAGGGCCACAGGCCTACTGGGAGACCTGAAGTAGTCTAGGGACAACCTAGGGACAAAAGAGGAAAACTCCAGACAGAGTCACCCAGACCAAAAGGGATATCCAGATGTGTTGCAGCATTTTTTTTCTGTCCAATCCCATTAGGGAAGCGACAGGCCTGTGATTGGACAGGAATAGGGAGGCAGAGCAAGAAGTTTAGGAGGAGAGGTCAGAGAGCAGGAGAAATAAATAAATAAATAAATAAATAAATAAATAAATAAATAAATACTCATAATGGAGTCAGGGTAAGAAGTCTGTCCAGACCCCACATGGTTTTAAATAGCCACAGGTAGCTAAGGTTTTTACAAGGTTAGAATAATTAGATTAAAACATTCTCTTTATCACTTGCCTCTGAAATTATTGTATTGCCATCTTGTAAATTATGATCTTATTGATATATAAACCTGATTGGATAATTAAGCCTTAAGAGTCATGTGTCTACCAGGTAGCTAGGTGCTAGATGAATGATTGTGTGGTGTGCGGAGTATTGCATGTAAGCAAAATGATCTTATTAGCCGGAAGAAAATAGCAGGAGTCCACCAGGACATAGTAATGTGATCAGCTGGTACCAGTGGGCTAAGAGATTTCCAGTGTGGACTTCTTTTTAATATTTCCAGCAACACAGATGGTGAGAGCCAAGCTCAAGACCATAAGCAACAGAAGCCAATATATGTGGGTATCATCAGCACCCAGTTCCCCCACCACAGCAAGCCCTGAACACACCAACATACCAGAAAATCAAGAAACTGTCCTAAAATCCTATCTCATGAAGAATAGCCCTTTAAGGAAGATATCAATAACTCACTGAAAGAAAGAGAGGAAAACACAGGTAAACAGGTGTAGGAATTTAATAAAGTGGTCCAAGACTTAAAAGTAGAAACAGAAACAATAAAGAAAACACAAATGGAGGCAAACCTGGAAATGGAAAGCCTAGGAAATAGGTCAGGAATTACAGATGTAAGTACCACCAACAGAATATGATAGACAGAAGAGAGAATCTCAGTTGTAGAAGATACTATAGAAGAGATTGACACAGCTGTCAAAGAAAATTCAAAACATAAAATCTCCTAACCCAAAGCATCCAGAAAACTCAGGAGACAATGAAAAGAGCAAATCTAAGAATCAGAATAGAGGAGAACAAAGATTCCCAGCTCAAAGGACCTGAAAATGTCTTCTACAAAATCATAGAAGAAAACTTCCCCAACCTAAAGAAAGAGATGGCCATAAAGGTACAAGAAGCCTATAGAACACCAAAGAAATTGAACCAGAAAAGAAAATCCTCTCATCACATAATAATCAAAACAAAAAATGTACAGAACAAAGAAAGAATATTAAAAGATTCAAGGGAAAAAGGCCAAAAAGTAACATACAAAGGTAGACCTATCAGAGTTTCACCAGACTTCTCAAGAGACACTATGAAATTCAGAAGAGCCTGGTCAGAGTTCATGCAGATTTGAAGAGAAGACAAATGCCAGCCAAGGCTACTATATCCAGAAGAACTCTCAATCAACATAGATGGAGAAACCAAAATATTCAAGGATAAGACCAAATTCAAACAGTATCTATTTACCAATCCAGCCCTACAGAGAATCCTAAAAGGAAAACTCCAAGACAAGGAAGATACCTATACGAAAGAAAAGATAAGATATTAAGCATCTCACAACAAAGCCAAAAGGAGAGAATCACAAATACAAAAAGCTACCTACAAAAACAAAGATAGCAGGAACCAACAGTCATCTCTCTTTAATATCTCTCAACATTAATGGACTGAACTCACCTATAAAAAAACATAAGCTAACAGACTCAATATGAAAAACAAAATCCAGCATTTTGCTGCATACAAGAAACACACATCAATAACAATGACAGACACTGTCTCAGAGTAAAAGGATGGAAAAGGATGTCCCAAGCAAATGGTCCTAGGAAACAAGTTGGAGTTGCCATCCTAATATCCAATAAAATAGACTTTCAGCCAAACGTTATCAAGCATGATGAAAAGGACATTTCATATTCATTAAGAGGAAAATACACTAAGAGAAAGTCTCAATTCTGAACATCTATGCCCCAAATGCAAGAGCACCCAAATTCATAAAAGAAATTTACTTAATCTCAAATACACATTGAACCTGACACAGTAATAATGGGAGATTTCAAAACTCCACTCTCACCAATAGATAGGTCATGAAATAAGAAACTAAACAGAGAAACGGTGAAGCTGAGAGATTATGAACTGAATGGATTTAACAGATATCTACAGAACATTTCACCCTAAAACAAAAGAATGCACCTTCTTCTCATCACCTCGTCACCTTTCCAAAATCAACAATATAATTGGTCACAAAACAACCTTCAACAAATACAAGAAGACAGAAATAATACCATGCATCCTATCAGATCACCATGGCTTAAGGCTGGTCTTCAGTAACAGAAAAAACTACAGAAAGCCCACATAAACATGGAAACAGAACAACTCTTTACTCAATGATAACTTGGTCAGGGAAGTAAGAAAGAAATTAAACACTTCTTGGAATTTAATGAAAATGTTGACACATCGTATCCAAACTTATTGGACACAATGAAAGCACTGCTAAGAGAAATGTTCACAGCACTAAGTGCCCTGGTAAAGAAACTGTAGAGATCTTACACTAACATCTTAGCAGCACACCTGAGAGCTCTAGAACAAAAGGAAGCAAACTCACCCAAGAGTAGTAGAAGGCAAGATATAATGAAACTCAGAGCTGAAATCAACCAAACAGAAGCAAAGAAAACAATACAAAGAATCAGCCCCAGTGTAAGGGAATGCCAGGGCCAATAAGTGGGAGAGAGTGGGGTGCCATGCATGGGGAGGGGGGAGGCAAAAGGGGTTTGTTCTTGTTGTTTTTGTTTGTTTGTTTGTTTGTTTGTTTTTGGAGGGGAACCTGGGAAAGGAGAAATTTACATGTAAATAAAGAAAATATCTAAAAAATAAAAAAAATAAAAATCAGCAAAACCAAAAGATGGTTCTTTGAGAGAATCAACAAGATAGATAAACCCCTAGCCAAACTCAACTAAAGGGCAGTATCCAAATTATCAAAATAAGAAATGAAATGGGAGACATAACAACAGAAAGGTACGAAATTCAAAAAAATCATCATATCCTACTATAAAAGTCTATACTCAACAAAATCTAGAAAATTCCAGAAATCTGGAAAATCTAGATGAAATGGATGGTTTTCTAGAGAGATGCCACATACCAAAGTTAAACCAAGAGCAGATAAACTATGTAAACAGGCCATATAGCATAAGGAAATAGAAGAAGTCATTGAAAACCTCCCAACCAAAAAAAAAAAAAAAAAAAAAAAAAAAACCCAGGGCCAGATAGATTTAGTGTAGAATTCTCCCAGATCTTCAAAGAAGACCTGATACCAATCTTCCTCAAACAATTGCATAAAATACAAAGAGAAGGAACATTATATAACTCATTCTATGAAGCCACAACTATCTAATAACTAAACCACACAAGGACACAACCAAAAAAGAGCTTCAGATCAATCTAGCTCATGAACATTGATGCAAAAATACTCAATAAAATTCTTGTAAGCTGAATTGCAGAACATATCGAAACCATCATTCACCACAATAAAGTAGGCTTCATCCCAGGGATGCAAGGTTGGTTTAATATATGAAAATCCATTAATGTAATCCACTACATAAACAAACTCAAAAAAGAAAACACATAATCATCTCCTTAGATGCAGAAAAAGCATTTGACAAAATACACACCCCTTCATTTTTAAGTATTGGAGAGACCAGGAATTCAAGGCCCATACTTAAACATAATAATAGCAATTTACTGCAAACCAACAGCCAATATCAAATTAAATGGAGACATAATTGAAGCAATCCCACGGAAATTGGGGACAAGACATGGATGCACACTCTCCCTATATCTATTTAACATAGTACTCAAAGTGTTAGCTAGAACAATAATACAACAAAAGGAAATAAGGGGCTACAGATTGATAAAGAAGAAATAAAGGTATCACTATTTGCAGATGATATAATAGTATACATAAGTGATGCCAAAAATTCTACTAGAGAACTTCTGCAGCTGATAAACAACTTCAGCAAAGTGGCTGGATGTAAAATTAACTCAAGTAAATCAGTAGCTTTGCTTTATACAAATGATAAACAGGCTGAGAAAGAAATTAGGGAAGCAACTCCCTTCACAATATCTGCAAATAATATAAAATATCTTGGGGTAACTCTAACCAAACAAATGAAAGAACTGTATGAGAAGAACTTCAAATCACTCAAGAAAACAAATCGAAGAAGATCTCAGAAAACGGAGAGATGTCCCATGCTCATGGATTGACAGAATTAACAAAGTAAAAATGACCATCCTACTAAAGACAATCTATAGATTCAATGCAATCTCCATCAAAATCCCAACACAATTCTTCAAAGACATGGAAAAAGCAATTGTCAAATTCATCTGGAAAGACAAAAGTCCCAGAATATTGAAAACAATTCTTAATAATAAAAGAACAGCTAGGGGAATCAACATTCTTCACCTCAAGTTTTACTACAGAGCAATAATGATAAAAAATGCATGATATTGGTGTAGAGACAGACACATTGATCAATGGAATAGAATTGAATATCCAAAAATAAAACCACACCCTTCCAATCACTTGATCCTTGACAAAGACACAAAAAATATAAAATGGAATAAAGAAAGCATCTTCAATAAATGGTGCTGGTCTAACTGTCAGTCTGTATATAGAAGAATGAAAATAGACCCATATTTGTCACCTTGTACAAAGCTCAAGTTCAAGTAGATCAAGTACCTCAACATAAAACCAGATACACTGAACCTAATAGAAGAGAAAAGAGGGAAAGTGCCTTGAACTCCTTGGCAGAGTAGGGAAGTTTCCTAAACAGAACTCCAATGGCTCATGCTCTAAGATTAAGAATTGGTAAATGGGACCTGATGAAACTGCAAACTTTCTGTAAGGCAAAGGACATAGTCAATAAGGCAAATTGGCTGGCAACCTACAGATTGGGGAAAAAAAATCTTCACTAATCCCACATCCAATAGAGAGCCAATATCTGAACTATATAAAGAACTCAAGAAGATAATCACCAAAAAAAGAAACAGCTCAAATAAAAAATGGGGTATAGAACTAAACCAAGAATTCACAACAGAGGAATCTTGAATGGCTGAAAAGCACCTAAAGAAAGTCCTTAGTGATCAGAGAAATGCAAATCAAAATGACCCTGAGATTCCACCTTACACAAATCAGAATGACTAAGATCAAAACTTGTGGTGACAACCCATGTTGGAGTGGATGTGGAGAAAGAGGAAAACCCCTCCATTGCTTGTAGGATTGCAAACAGGTACAACCACTCTGGAAATCAATCTGGAGTTTCCTCAGAAAATTCAAAAATTGGGTCCTAAAGACTCAGCCATACGACTCTTGGGCATATACCCAAAAGGTGCCCCACCATGACACAGGGGCACGTGTTCTACTATGTTCATAGTGGCCTTATTTGTGATAGCCGGAAGCTGGAAACCTAGATGTCCCATACCAGAAGAATGGATACAGAAAATGTGGTTCATTTACACAATAGAACACTACTCAGCTATAAAGAACAAGGACGTCCTGAGTTTTGCAGGCAAATGGATGGAACTAGAAAATATTATCCTGAGTGAGGTAACTCAGATTCAGAAGGACAAGTATGGTATGTACTCACTAAGTGGATATTAGCCAAAGGCGGGGAAAGAACAGACTACCCAAGATACAGTCGACAGAACTGAAAAAGGTTAACAAGTTGAAGTGCCCAAGTGAGGATGCCCCAGTCTCACTTGGGAGAGAGAAGAAATCTATTACAAGTGGGGAGGGAGGGAGGGATCTGGGCAAGAAAGTGGATGGGTGAGAGGAGTTGGGGGAAAGGGAAACCTAGTGTGGTATTGAGTGTGGGAAAAGGGCTGAAGCACTGAGGGCCAGCAGAAAGAATGGAAACAGGCAACCTTGGGAGATAGGACCTGGGGGGCGGGGAGGGGACCCTCCAGAATGCACCAGAGACCTGGAAGGTAAGAGACTCTCAGGAATGAAAGGGAGGGACCATAGATGAAATATCTGACAGTAGGGAGAGGGAACTTACAGAGCCCACCTCCAGCAGGAAAACAGAACATCAAGAGAGGAATAGTATTGCCATCCTACAGTCACAACTCTGACCCATATTTGTTCCTGTCTGAAAGAATTATAGGGATGGAAATGGAGAGGAGCCTGAGGAAAAGAAGTTCCAGTGACAGGCCCAAAGTGGGATCCATCTCCAGGTGAGGTCCCAAGGCCTGACACTATTACTGAGGCTGTGGAGCACTCACAAAAAGGGACCTAGCATGACTTCTCTCCAGAAGTCCCAATAAGCAGCTGAAAGAGTCAGAGGCAGGTATTTTCAGCCGACCAATGGACAGAAGCTGCTGACCCCTGTTGTTGAATTAGGGAAGGCTGAAAGAAGCTGAGGAGAAGGGCAATCCTGTAGGAGGACCAGCAGTCTTAATTAAACAGGACCCCTGAGATCTCTCAAACACTGGACCACCAAACAAGCAGCTTACACCAGCTGATATGAGGGCCCCAACACATAACAGTAGAGGACTGCTGGGTCTGTGTTCATTCAGAGATGATGCACCTAACCCTCAAGAGACTACAGGCCCCAGGGAGTTTAAAAGTCAGGTGGTGTGGGGGGTGGGGAAATCCAGGTGGAGACAGATGGGTTAGGAAGAGATATGGGATGCAGAACAATCAAAAGATGGATGGGGTGGGGAATAAAATATGGAGTATAAAACATAAATTAATTAATAAAAAAGAATTGTAATGAATGTGATAAAAACAGATCAGAGACTAAATTTTACAGATTCTAAGACTTAATTTTTAAGACTGTTAACATCTCTGAAGTTATTTTTTAAACCAAGTCATTTTGTATACACTGTTGGCATAGTTTGAATTGGCATTTTAAAAGAGACACTCTGTGTCTGAATATAAGACCTATCAATCTGACAGTATTTTATATTCAATTTCCTCTTTTCTCTCTAAGATTTACTTTCTTTTTTTAACTTCCCCCTAGTACTCCAGTAGCATTTGGAATTCATTCGATGATTATTGGTTTGCTTTTTATATTCTCAGGAGGAAATTAATTTTCTCTATCTTCCTAGACTTATTCTGAGAGTTCCAAATTTCATTATGTCTACTTTCTGTTCTACAAATTTTGACAACACATTAGATTTATGCTCTTGATACTCGTGTTGGTAGCCTAGTTATCCACATCTATGCAGGAGTCTTCGACTAAGCAATGATTCACATCTTTAATTATTCATTTTCCTCTATCTTTTGCCTAAAACAATAGTGCTTCTTACAATGAAAATTTTAATATATCTGATTTAAATTGAAAATGACGATTTTTCTTATATTCTAAAAATTGAATATGTACTACAGACTATTATAATCTTTTCAAGAAATAATATTACTTCTCCTTCATGAGCCTTTTTCAACATTAGATTTACTTGAAAGTCCATGTCATAATGGAGGAATGTGAACATTAGTTTCTCATTGCTATTCTAGCAAATGCTTCCATTTTTGGTTACTACAAACGAAAATATTAAAGAGTGCAGTGTTAATAAACGTATGTGTGTATGTGTGTGTGTGTGTGTATATGTGTATGTACAGAAGAGAGGTAACAGAAATAGAGCAAATATGCATTTAGCCAGTTGATAAAGAATCAAAGACATTTCCTCTGTTTTGTACTTAATATTGTAAATGAAGCTTTTCACAATTTTGTACACTTATGTAAAGCATTCATGTGAATATTCCTTGTGATTCTCAGAAGAGCCTGATAGATTATGGAATTATGTGTAGACTGGGCAACAAAGAAATATTTGTATCAAATAAATATTTGAGCTGCAAAAAAAAAAAAAAAAAAC